>CM040819.1:27122554-27125054 GCA_022828995.1 Vimba vimba
TTAAGAGTTTATAAGTTTAAATGAGTGTGTACGAGTTTTTGAGTTTACACACACACACACACACACACACACACACACACACACACACACTCACACTCACACATAGACACACACACATAGACACACATGCTCTCTCTCTCTCACACACACACACACACAAACACACACACGTTTTGAGTTTAGAGTTCATTAGTTTAAATGAGTCTCAATGGCTCATATAGCATGTTGTGAAGTTTTCTTTGATCGAAGCAGAGACCAGTGAGACAGTTGGGATCGCGTTCAACAGAAGTTGTTCTTTATTGAGAACTCCACTGTACGCGGCTGTAGAAACTTCCAACATGATCTAATCTAATACAGTATGCATTGTAGTTATATACATTCCAAGGGGGAGGGACTACATAGAGGTGGAGACTCTGAACAAAGCATGCAAATGAAGTAGGAACACACCCTACTCTGAGTCCAATTGAATCAGCATAACTATTCACATGCTGATACTGGCCAGGAACTCCAATTCCAAGAGCCATCCCAGTGCCATTTAAGACAAAAGGTGAAAGTCAATCAACCTAACGATTCAACGTCTGGGCTCCGAAAGGTGAGAATCAAGTGCTCTGATTCATTTAAAACACAATAGAGAAAACAGGTCTGGCAGGAGCGGAGACTCTTTGCTGGAGACTCCATAATCATCTGAAATCAGTCTACTAAACTTTATCAGTTTATATACTATTGCAGTGGAAAAACTAAATTAAACATTTAATAAAAATGTAATCCAACACTTCCCCCTTTGAGAGTTCTTAAAAACTCTCACATAAAATACAAATTTAGACACATAAAGTTCATTCTTGTAACTGGTGTAAGTTACAGGCACATATAACTTGCTCTGTGTTGTTCATCTGTAATTGCATGCTGACACAGAAACAAACATGCAATTTAGGGTCCGTGAATTTCTCTGCGTTGTGTATTTTTTCATTTTCTTTTGTGATAGTTCGTTCAGCAGTGGGTCTGGTTGTCTTCTTGAGGTTGGGGCTTCATACGCAGATGAGACGGTCGTTGCATATGGATCTCGGAAAAGACATCAAGTTTTATCTGCACACTGTAAGACAGAAAACAGAAAAACAGAGAGCAGTATTTCTTCAAAACACTACGGTTGTAGCAGTTTAAACACTATGGTGCTATCGTTCTCAGAGTCTACTGTTGTCGTTTCATTCTTTCCCTATTTCTTAATTGATTTGACACCTATGGACCAGTGAGGTAAGGATGGACTAAATGGGGAAAGGCCTATGAGGTTGTCTTCACCCTGGATTGGCCCCCGACGCCTATTGCGTCAGTTCTTTCCAGGGCCCTCACTGAACCGTGTCCTTTTCTGTCCCTGTGTTGTGTACACACTGTACAGTGTGTGAGAAAATTGGCACATTTTCATTCTCCAGTGAAACATCAGTCTTAATAGACATCATATAGAGCATGGAGGTCTGATTGTAGTGTTCTGCAGTGTAACATTTATGGCTGTGAGTTTACTGAATGTCCCCCAAACAAAGGCTGTGACAGTCAATAACTCTTTCATCTTTGTTGTAAGTTACTGGGGAGATTAAGCAATCACAGCCCAAATGGTTAACACCTCAAAAAGCTTAGCCACGAGTCCACTGACGAGGGGAGGGGTTGCTTTAAAGTAGCAAACAAATGTAGTAAGAGCTGCATAACATTGTTAACTTGTCTTAAGTTATTCTTGTTTTTTCTACATTCTTTTCCAAAATGTCCATGCTTGCCACAGTAAGAACAACTGGCTTCTCTAGGACTTTTGCGTTTCTTTGGCTTCTCTGAGTTAACCTTAAAGGATGCTGCTGCAATTTTTACTCTTGCCTTGACATCAAAGTCTCTTTCCCACATAGCTAAACTGTCCAAGTTGTCTTGCAGGGTTCTATTTGACCATGTAAGATCTAAGAAAGGCAATGCATTTCTATGTTCTGACAAAAGACCATCGGACCATGCGCGAACTAGAGGACCATTATGACCTAACACTTTCTCTGGAGTGTCGGCAATCCCGCTGTAAGCGGTAGCGGTCTGGCAAAATCTTTCTGTGTACTCACAAACAGTTTCATCCTTCTTCTGTACACAACTAGTGAGCTTTGACCAGTCCACTTTCGGTCCAACAATGTTTTTTAACACTTTAACAACTTCCTCTCTCAATTCATCTTTACTGGCCTGTTGCAGTTCAGAATTATTTACAGCACTTTCAAAATCATTGAATTCTGACTCAGTCAAGATCTGTGATATTAGCTGGGTGACTTCAGCTAGAGTCATATCATAGAGCCGCATTTTGCTGATCAATGCTCTTCTAAACTCAGAAAAATTTCTTTGCACTGATGGCAAACTTTCAGCAATTCTCTCAATATCTTTAGGACCTAAAGATGTTTTGACTGCTTGTATGGGGGTTGCAAATGAAACTGTATCAACACCTTTTCCCTGAGGCTTTTGTCTAGCTACGCACACTTCAACTGCATTTACA
>CM040819.1:27130054-27192554 GCA_022828995.1 Vimba vimba
AAGGTGTTCTGGGTGGTTGCTAGGCGGTAGCTAGGGTGTTCTGGGTGGTTGCTAGGCGGTTGCTAGGGTGTTCTGGGTGGTTGCTATGGTGTTGCTAGGTGGTTGCTAAGGTATTTTGGGTGGTTGCTAGGGTGTTGCTAGGGTGTTCTGGGTGGTTGCTATGCTGTTGCTAGGTGGTTGCTAGGGTGTTTTGGTGGTTGCTATGGTGTTGCTAGGGTATTCTGGGTGGTTGCTAGGGTGTTGCTAGGTGGTTGCTAGGGTGTTCTGAGTGGTTGCTATGGTGTTACTAGGTGGTTGGTAGTTGTCACAGATGGTTACTATGGAGTTTTTATAGAGTTCTTAGCATGATCTTGGCATGATTTAGCACTTAACTAATCGCTATTAGCATGTAGCTAGCATGTGTAGCATGTTGGAAGTGCTGTTTGCTAGCATGAGTCAAAAGAGCCAAACCTCATCTCTATACGATGTTCTGATGCAGAGATATAGGTCTTGTAAAACGGTTGCTAGGGTACTCAAGTTTGGTTGCTATGGAGTTGCTTGGGAGCTGGGAGCTTTAAACTTAAGAAGTTTAAAGTGGTTTGAAGTTTAAAGTAGTTTACGAGTTTTTATGAGTTTAAATGAGTTTAAATGAGTTTAGAGTGTGTGTGTGTGTGTTCACACACACACACACACACACACACACACACACACACACACACACACACACACACACACACACTCAGAGTTTATGAGTTTAGAGTTTATAAGTGTATAAATGGATGAGTTTATAAGTGTACAAGTTTTTGAGTTTAGTTTATGTTTAAATGAGTTTACAGTTTTTAAGTTTAAATGAGTTAAAGCTTAAGTTTGAAGTTTAAATTAGTTTGAAGTTTAAAGTAGTTTGAAGTAGATAGATGGATGAGTTTATTAGTTTAAATGAGTCTCAGTGGCTCATATAGTATATAGAACGGCAGTTTGGTTTAGTCTTCAATGTGTTTAGATTAAAATTTTTGTCGGTTGGAGAGTTTTTAGGAAAACCGTAAGTCCGATCAGTCTGAAAAGATATAGCAACGCGAGTCAGATCAGTTTGAGTGTCTGAGCCGAGTTTGGAGTATGTAGAGTTAAAGCTCTAGGAGGAGTTTGAGTTGTAAATTTCAGAGTAAGAAGAAGAAGAAGAAGAAGAATAAGTTTAAATAGGATTTCAGTAAGTTGGCTCTCTCAAGCCAACTTAATAAGTATGGAGAAGAACAATAGTGATGCCTTGCTTTCAGCAAGCACCACTAATAAGTATGAGCAATAACAATAGTGATGCCTTGCTTTCAGCAAGCAAAACTAACTAGAATGTACATTTCCTGAAGAAAATGTGAAGTGGTGCTTGCAGTGGCAAAATTCGGCATGGTTGCTAGGGTTTTACTAGGCAGTTGCTTGGGTGTTCTGGGTGGTTGCTATTGTGTTGCTAGTCGGTTGCTAGGGTATTCTGGGGGTTGCTAGGGCATTGCTAGGCAGTTGCTAGGGTATTCTGGATGGTTGCTAGGGTGTTGCTAGGCGGTTGCTAGGGCGTTGCTAGGCAGTTGCTGGGGTATTCTGGGTGGTTGCTATGGCGTTGCTAGACGTTTGCTAAGGTGTTCTGGCTGGTTGCTATGGGGTTGCTAGGCGGTTGCTAGGGCGTTGCTAGGCAGTTGCTAGGGTATTCTGGGTGGTTGCTAGGGAGTTGCTAGGGTATTCTTGGTGTTCTGGGTGGTTGCTATGGTGTTGCTAGGTGGTTGCTAGGGTGTTCTGGGTGGTTGCTAAGGCATTGCTAGTCAGTTGCTAGGGTATTCTGGGTGGTTGCTAGGCAGTTGCTAGGGTATTCTTGGTGGTTGCTAGGGCATTGCCAGGCAGTTGCTAGGGTGTTCTGGGTGGTTGCTATGGTGTTGCTAAGCGATTGCAAGGGTACTTTGGGCGGTTGCTAGGGAGTTTCTAGGCAGTTGCTAAGGTGTTTAGGGCGGTTGCTAAAGTATTATGGGTGGTCTCTATGGTGTTACTAAGTGGTTGGTAGTTGTCACAGATGATTACTATTGGAGTTCTTAGCATTTCCTTGGCATGATTTAGCACTTCCCTAATCGCTATTAGCATGTAGCTATTCACAGCTAGCATGTGTAGCATGTTGGAATTCCTGTTTGCTAGCATGAGTCAAAAGAGCCAACCCCCATCTCTATACGATGTTCTGATGCAGAGAAATAGGTCTTGCAAAATGGTTGCTAGGGTACTCTTTTTTGTTGCTAGGGAGTGGCTTGGCAGCTGCCAATCATTAAACTCCAAAGGCTGCTTGTCAGTGTGAATGATATAAACCAACTTCCATTCCTCTGTGACATTCAGAATTAAAGATATCCCTCTATGGATTTTGGTTGCTAAGGTGCTCGACAGTGGTTGCTAGGGCGGGGCTAGCAAGTGTTGTGGTGTCTCATGAATGGCTGTTTGCTGCCCTGAGTCAAACTTGTGTTAACCCCTTCTCTTTATGATGTTCTGATGCAGAGATATAGGTCTTGCAAAATGGTTGCTAGGGTACTCTGTTTGGTTGTTAGGGAGTGGCTTGGCAGCTGCAAATCATGAAACTGCAAAGGGAGTGGCTTGGCAGCTGCAAATCATGAAACTGCAAAGGCTTCTTGTCACTATGAATTATATAAACCAACTCCCATGCCTCTGTGACATTCAGAATGGAAGAATTTTGGTCGCTAAGGTGCTCGACAATGATTGCTAGGGAGGGGCTAGGAAGTGTTGAGGTGATTCATGATTGGCCGTTTGCTGCCCTGAGTCAAATGAGCCCGCACCCTTGTCTCTATGACACTGTAATCCAGAGCTACATTCAATACAAAATCCCTATGCAATGTGTAGGACGGCCCATGAAATGGGCCGTCCTACACCATTGTAAGTCAATGGGAAACTTTGGGACGCTCCTGCCCCCCAGGGGTGCAACTTTTACCCCATTGTGAGGTATGTTCTTACAGAGCCTGTCAGCCTCTTCAAATGTGGCAAATCACACGTTTCTGCGAAATCCTCACTCAGAGCTACGAGTGGTCAAAGTTCGTCGCAATGTTAAATCTATGGGATTTTTCGGCTGCTTTTTCGCCCCTGGGGCGAACACCGTACCCCCGATCGCTTATAAAAGTCATAGCACACCTCTCCTCAATGAGCAGGTCGATTTGACACCTCACTCAGGGGTCTGAGACAAACGGTGCGGGGCGAGTTATGCGCCAAACTTTTGTACGGAATAATAAGAAAAAGAAGAATACAGATGAGCAATAACAATAGTGTTGCTTTGAAAAGCACCACTAATAAGTATGCAAGAGAACACTAGTGATGCCTTCACTTTGTCAAGCACCACGAATAATAAGTATGAGCAATAACAATAGTGATGCCTTGTAGCAAGCACCACTAATAATAAGTATGAGCAATAACAAGAAGTTATATGTTTCAAATAATTTCATTTATTCAGTCATGTAATATATATATATATATATATACACACACATTACAATACCGTTCAAAAGTTTGGGGTCAGTAACATTTTTAAAATACTTTTGAAAGAAATCCCTTCATCTCATCAAAGGTGCATTTATTTAATAAATACATTAAAAAGAGTAATATTCTGAAATATTGTTGCAACTTAAAATAACTCTTTTCTGTTTTAATCTATTTTAATAATTACATTTTTTACAATAATTACAAAAATGTTGTAATTATTCCTGGGATGTTAAAAATTTATTTTCAGTAGCCAGCATCGTCAGCATGTAAATCGTGAAAAAAAATTCAGGAACGTTTGAACTTAACTGTCATTAAGGTGGATTATGAATCCTCTAATAAAATAAATCAATTCCCTTTGGATACCAGAAGATCTTTGCCAGATCTCCAGTCTTCTGGTTCTTCTGCTCCTTCCACCATCCCAGTCTCTTGCATTATGATTTAACAGGATCATGATTTAACAGGATCAGGATCAACCCCTTCGGGTGCTGCGGCCTGGCTTTTTTGTGTCAGCATCTAAAGTGAGAAAAAAACAACAATTGAAATGTTAACATAAAAAAATGTATTAAAAAAAAAAAACAAGGGTTGTTCCAAGTGTAATTTATACACTTGTGTTTTCCCAAGGGTTAGGACATTTCCACCTCAGGGAACAAATAATCTTCTGAGAACCTCTAAATGCACTTTGACTGGAGAAACCTGAGAATAATTTGAGTTCCGGAAAAATAGTTACAGGTGTTGTTTATTATTATTAAAAACAAATTTAGGTGGTGTAGTTGAAAGAGAAACATACAGAAAGTGAACCAATTGAGGGCATGATGAAATGAGAGCATGAGAATAATTTACTAAAATTATCAACACAATGTAAAGAATAATTTTGTCAGCTTGTACTCACACTCATGTCATTCCAAACCTGCATGATTTCTTCTGTGGAAGATGATATTTTGAAAAATGACTCAATAAAAAGTAAATGGGATCCAATGGGATTTTTATTGTATGAACAAAACAGATTAAACATAATTCAAAATATCTTCTTTTACATTCCACAGAAAAAATGAAAAAACATGTTTGGAACAACATGAAGAACAATCCTTTTAATGTCTTTATCAAGAAATCATTGATAGCTTTAACCTGCAGCCTGAATATGCCATTATTATTAAAAAAAAATACAGAGAATGTGTCTGACAGTCAAACGTGTACTTACCCAGAAAAAGAGTGACCTGTGCCTGAGTGGCTCTTTTGGGTTAATTTAGCTGTTTGACACACATCACAGTTAAGAAAAAAAGAGAGAAGACAACTGAATATTAGTCAAATATTACATAAATCTATACAAATAAAAATGATTGTTTTTTCATCAGTGATTATTGACTAATTAATATGTCAGGAGTTCTCAACTCTGGTCCTCGAAGTGCACTGTCTTGCAGTTTATGTCCAGACCTGATCAATCTCACTTGCTCTTTTAAAGGAACACTTCGACTTTTTGGGACTTTGGCTTATTCACCATATCCCCCAGAGTTAGATAAGTCCATACATACCATTTTCATCTCCGTGCGTGCCGTAACTCTGTCTGACGCACCCACCGCTAGCCTAGCTTAGCACAAAGACTGGAGGTAAATAGCTCCAGCTAGCATACTGCCTAGAGCCCTGCACGGGGCAAAACATCCAGCCCTAACCAAGACCTGGCCCGTGGTGTTCAAGCCCTAATCCGGCCCCAGCCCGAAAACGTCTGCAATTTTTCAGCCCGACCCAAGACCAACATCAATATCACTTTGAGCTCTCTCTGACGCGTTCTCTGATGCGCACTGTCTCTGCTAGACGCACACACAAGACGCACACACACACACACGCTACTAGGTAAAATTTTATTATAGGCCTCAAACATAACTACCACCACCGACAATTATGCCCACAAATATTAATACAGACTGTCCATTACAGAGAAGCGTAAGCATGCAGTAGAGAATATTGTATAGCCAAATGTGATCCAGCACAGCAGTAAATAAAGATTTACGGCCTACCTTTTTTTGATGTCAAGTAACTTTACTGAAGAACAACGTTTTAAAGAACTCTTCGCCAACTGGCTAACGTTAAATAATAATAAAAATATAATAAAGAAAAAAAGATCCGTTGAACTGAGTAGGTTCATTCACTGTTTATTCGCGATCGTTGTGAAGAAAAAGAATAGCTGTTGAAGGCTTAGGCTCAGTAATCAAATCAAAACTCTTTCAAAATGCAGCTTTTCCTGAAGTATTGGGGACTTTTAGTAACTCCTTACGTTCCAACTTCTCCCTGATGCTCTCCATGGTCAACTGTCATAATGCATTGCATGCGTGTCACGTTACTCACGTGATCGCATATTGCGTTGCATATTTATAATATTAGCAATATAACAATATTTCATACTTGCCTGCGCTCTGCACGTATATTATGGGCACGATAAAGGAGAAAAGCTAAATGAGCCCGAGTCCGACCAAAGCCCAATCTGTAAAAAAAATAAAAAATTGACCCGACTGCTCCCAATAAGTGACAAAATAACGCCAACATTTTCCTATTTACATGTTGTGATTTGTATAGTCACAGCGTGTACAAATAACATGGTCACATATTCTCAGAAGGCGAAGCACTGCTACTTGGGCGGAGTGATTTGCTCACAAGAAGATGGTTAGAAGATGGTTGTGTCTCATGTGACCTTGTTATTCGTACACGCTGTGCCTATACAAATCACAGCATGTAAATAGGAAAATGTTGGCGTTATTTTGTCACTTATTGGGAGCAGTATGCTAGCTGTAGCCGTTTACCTCCAATCTTTGTGCTAAGCTAGGCTAGCGGTGGGTGCGTCAGACTTATCTAACTCTGGGGGATAAGGTGAATAAGCTAAAGTCCCAAAAAGTCGAAGTGTTCCTTTAACCAAAAGAGCTCGATTAGCTTGTTCAGGTGTGCTGGACCAGGGTTGATGCTAAAGTCTGCAGGACAGTGGTCCTCAAGGGCCAGAGCTGAGGTCCCCTGCACCTCAGCTGTTGTTCTGAACATGACTAGATGGATCACTTACAGCAGTGGTGTCCAGTCCTGGTCATGGAGGAGTTTAGCTCCAGCCTGTCTGTAGTTTCTGCTGATCCTGAAGACCTCGATCAACTGGTTCAACTCTGCTTAACTGGGGTTGGAGCTAAATGCTGCAATCAGGATTAGATGGCAATAAATACTGAAAAGAGAGAGGACAAACAACATTTCAAATACAGTATTTGTTCAGGGGGTGAGGAACATCTCACTTTAAAAATTTGATTTGCAAAAAATGTACATAACATAAGCAAAATGTTTATGAAAATACAGTTAATTATATTGTGCAAAGAAAGTTTTTGTAAATGTCTATGACAAATCTACAATGCAAAAACTGAGAATGTGTCAGACAGTAATTCCAACAGAATACTTACACAGAGCAGCACCAATTATCTGATTACACACAAGGAAAAGGGAGAAAAAGAAACAAAAATTAATATTTCAGTCAAATATTTACAGTATCTGTATGGACAAACGTTCTGAAATTATTACATTAATGATATTAAATGAATGAATAGTATTTCATGGACTAAATGTTTTACTTCTATTATAACTTTACATAATTAAGTTAATTAAATATTACAGATGGTTGATTTCATTTCAGTTATCAATTAAAGATAGAATTGTAAAATCTGTTGTTTTTAGGTCATGTTAACATGATATTTATGACCCCATGTAACGTTATGGAAGTTAACTTAAATATCCTAACGTTAACGTTAACTGATTTGCTGTCTGTCAGCGCGCAGTGTTTATCGGTGTCTATCAATTATTAACGGTCATAATCATATTTAACAAGATGTAATAAGAGTGTGTAGCTTATGTATTGTATTTACGCTACATAAATCCTCGTTTACATCGCTATTTAAAACTTTAAAACAAAGACATGACTTGCCCTTGTGTCTAGTTCGGCCCTAGTTCATCACGTAAACGGGAAAACAATTTTTAAACCAAATTATAATAACACCAAAAGTGTAAAACACTTACAGGTAATCAATTCATGCAGTATTAAAGTATACATTACCTCGGAGATTACCAAAAGACGGACTGTCTACGTGCTGCCTCGGCAAACGTGAGATCCGAGCCACTAGATTCTATATTGCAACACAGACCTTATTTGGGACAATTCTTATGGGACAAACAACACCAAATAGGACAGACAGTTTGACACAGAGCGCTTGCTGAAGAGAAAAAAGCTAACTCTGTTGTGTGCCGTCATGACGCAACCAATCAAGATTGGCTTAGTTTCATTCATGCTTCAGAGCAAGCGTGCCGCACAAGCCCTTAAAAGTGAAGCCAAAACGTCTCGATTGCCCCCCGGTGACTGGTCCTAGTATAGGTCATAAGCCCCGCCTCCCCGTGTTATTCAACGGGACGTGAGACCAACTAAACAATTAAATTACACTTATCTTTTTTCCAAAGGTGGTTTCTTTCATTTGCTTTCGTTTTTATCACGCTGATGTAAGTTCAAGTGTCTGTTTCAAAAATAAGTTGTTTTTTAGTTAGTTACGTGATGCTATAAAAACGGTGGTGTAACGTCATGATTGACAGCTGTGATTGACAGGTTCTCAGAGCGAAGCAGTCACTGAAGCACCAACGGACATTTTTTTCGGGATCTTCGGAGGATTGAGGAGATTGTATTTACTTTATTTTAACAAGCCTCTTGTCGTACTGCAATACATTTTTTAAAAAGTGCACTCAGGGAGAGTGCATTCTGCGAGAGTGAGGGCGGAGTGTTGATTTTGCGGCTTTACTTCCTGCTCACTACTGCGCAGGTCTGGTCCCGAGATCGTTACTGCGCAGACTCAAGTTCCAAGATGTCAGCGCCATATCGGGACACTGGCGGCTTCAGTTCTCACCAATGGAAGATAGCGAAGGGGCGTCGTCCATCTTTTTTTACAGTCTATGCTTCAGAGCCGCTACGCTAAGGGCATTCCCCAAAGTGTCTTATCGACGCAGTTCGAGTTCCCTCGAAAGGGAACCATGATTACTATAGTCATGGTTACTATGGTTTTACTGTAGTATTACTACAATATAACTGTAGTAGAACCATGGAATCAAAACCATGGTTTTTAAAAAATACCAAAATGACAGTTACGTCATGGAAAACTACAGTTTTACTATAGTATTACTACAATATAACTAGTAAAAACATGGTCTCAAAACCATGGTTTTTAAAAACCATAGTTCGCACCAAAATACCACGGTTATACAGTCATAGTTAACTACAGATTTATAGTATTACTACAATATAACTGGCGTAAAACCATGGTATCAAAACCATGTTTTTTAAAAACCATAGTACTACAGTCATAGTTAACTACAGTTTTACTATAGTAAAACCATGGTTAATTTTCGTAAGGGGTACAGGTTTGCACAAAGGTATATATCAGTAGTAGATTAAGAATTATTATTATTATTATTTATTTATTTATTTGTATTATTTTTTATTTTGAGTGTACGGAGGAGCTGAACACGCAGCGCCGGATGAAGCTCTATGAAGCATCTAATGGGTGTTAAGAATCTAGGGTGAAGTAAGGTAGGAGCAGGGGGGTAATTGAGCGCTCGATTTCCATACCACCCCCGGGCGCCGCCATTGGCTAGCGGACCCCCACCTGCTGTTAGCATCCCATTGACTCCCATTCATTTTGGCGTCACTTTAACAGCGAATAACTTACATCTGAGGTGTTTAAAGACTCCATTTGTCCATTATTTATTTCTAAAGAAACACGACAATGTATAAAAGGCTCCATTACCTTGACGTTATGGCCCCATAGAAGCAATTTTTGTAAAAATAGGCTAACGATTGCGTCATAACCACGCGACTCTCTGTCGCACAGTAGGAAATTACAGTATGGACAGGAGGAGACGCTCGCGGGCAATCGGGGGGACATGGAGGCAAAATGACAAAGTAATTAATCAGAATACCTACTAAAAGTTTCTCCTGCTCCTAGCTCATGGACACCTCCTACTCACACTCTCCGTCTCTGCAAGTTTCGGAAGGGAATGATTCAGATTTCTTTGGCACAGCTACTAGAAGACAGACGGGTTACTCACGTCACATCTACGTCGTCAAGCTCAGTTTGGCCGTTTCTCAATATGCGTTCTTGTCTGTACTTGTGTTCTTGTGGACTTCTGAAACGTCATCAGTCGCTGCCCAAGTACTGTCCCAATACACAAGTTTGCATTTTGGAAAGAACGGTTAAAAATCCCGGAAGTGTTCTTGACACGCCCATTTTACCGAGGAAGCATCGGTTGGTAACTTGTGTGAACTTAACGGCTGAAATATCCCAGCATGCATTTCAGCATTCGAAGAAGGAGGAGAGGCAGTCAATACAAGTAAGTCGTTTTTCTACAATTTCGTACGCTATTTCATCACTAAATTCACTTCTGAGAACATTTGATGCGAGAAATCAACTGTGTAGATTTCAAATATTGGCATTTTTATGAAAATTTATGGCGAATCGAAAATGTGCTCAAACGTTTTCGGAAGTGAGAATCTCCGTAAGCGCCTGCTAGCTTTAGCAGCTCACAGACTCGTTTTACCCCACAGTCAAGAGACAGCAGACGACAGAGCAATAATGGCAGAAGAAAGCCAGACCCACAACTGTAAGAAAGTTTTACTTTTCGTACCGCTGTTATTATGTAATTGCCTTCTGAATAATGTGATAACATTTTAATTGAAACCAAGGGACATCTGAGGAAACCGCTGCATTAATTGCATGGCGAGCGGCCAACGAGGCTCTCTTCACTGGTCGGAGGAATTCCTCCAAAAATGGATGGGAGTGAGTAACGTTATGCATAATCTGTGTTTGTACTACAGACTGTTATATAAAAAGGTTTGTACGCTAGGGGTAGTTGGTCGATTGGTGTGTTTGGTTGTGTCTGCCAGCCTGTCAGAAGAGTTTTATGCACCAAAATGAAAGAAAACAAATAAATACTATAAAGCTAAGAAAGCAAATATAAAACAAATAATCAAAGAAGTTGTGTAAGTTACATTTTAGTCTGTTGAATAGATGTGATTTAAAGTGGGTTGTAGTGTGATATGAAACACTGCAAAATACTAGTGACAAGCAAAATAAATAGTACAGGTGACATTTATGATTTGGTTATGATATGAATGCAGAAAGTTATATGGAGGCAGTATTGCACTTAAGTGTATGATAGTACATGCATGCAGGGAGTAGAGTCAAGTCAAGTCAAGTCAAGTCATCTTCATTTATATAGCGCTTTTAACAATGTAGATTGTTTCAAAGCAGCCTTACAGAGATAAACGTATAATTTATGGTAACAGAGATTGTTTTGGCTTTATAGCGGTTCTTTAGTAAAGTTATTTTCCAGCTAAGGTTAGTTATGATTGATTCGCTTCCGTCGCAACAATCATTTGTCTTCATCAGATCTGGATACGGCCTGGATCCGGCAGGCTGCGGGAAAACCTCGGGATAAACAAAGACACTAAAATTAGCGTAGATGCCATTCTTCTTATGATGTAACGAGTACATCAGGATTTATGGGAAGTGTTCCCGGTTCCAGCTGACCTAATCTATGCAGCCTAACATTGAATTATAGAAGTCTATAATGTATTATGTGAAAGCTAGGTCAAAGAGATGTGTTTTTAGTCTAGCTTTGAACTGACAGAGTGTGTCTGCTTCCCGGACAATGGTAGGAAGGCTGTTCCAAAGATTTGGTGCTAAATAGGAGAAGGATCTACCGCCAGCAGTCGATTTTGATATTCTAGGTATTATCAACTGGCCGGAATTTTGAGATCGCAATAGACGTGAAGGACTATAATGCGTTAAGAGCTCGCTCAAGTACTGCGGAGCTAAACCATTTAGTGCGTGATCAGCAATATTTTAAAATTGATGCGATGTTTAATAGGGAGCCAGTGCAGTTTTGACAGAACCGGGCTAATATGGTCATACTTCCTGGTTCTGGTAAGAACTCGAGCTGCTGCGTTTTGGACCAGCTGTAGTTTGTTTATTAAGCGTGCAGGGCAACCACCCAGTAGAGCATTACAATAATCTAGCCTTGAGGTCATGAACGCATGAACTAATTGTTCCGCATTTGTCAATGAGAGCATATGGCGTAATTTAGATATATTTTTAAGATGGAAAAATGCAGTTTTACAGATACTGGACACGTGACTTTCAAATGAAAGATTGGTATCAAAGAGCACACCCAGGTTCCTAACCGACGACGAAGACTTAACAGAGCAGCCATCAAGTGTTAGACAGTATTCTAGGTTATTACGTGAGGAAGTTTTTTGTCCAATAATTAGAATCTCTGTTTTTTCAGAATTTAGAAGTAGGAAATTACGAGTCATCCAATTTTTTATATCAGCTATGCATTCCATTAATTTTGTGAATTGGTAAGTTTCGTTAGGTTTTGAAGAAATATAAAGCTGAGTATCATCAGCATAACAATGAAAGCTAATGCCATGTTTCCTAATGATATCTCCTAATGGTAGCATGTACAGAGTGAACAGCAGCGGTCCTAGTACTGAGCCTTGAGGTACGCCATACTGAACTTGTGATCGATGAGACATCTCTTCATTTACAAACTGATAACGGTCAGATAAGTATGATTTAAACCATGCTAGTGCAATTCCACTAATGCCAACATAATTTTCTAGTCTATTTAAAAGAATGTTGTGGTCGATAGTATCAAATGCAGCACTAAGATCGAGTAACACTAATAGAGAGACACAACCACGATCGGATGATAAGAGCAAATCATTTGTGACTCTAACGAGAGCAGTCTCAGTACTATGGTATGGTCTAAATCCTGACTGAAAATCCTCGCAGATATCATTTCTTTCAAGAAAGGAACACAGTTGTGAAGATACTGCTTTTTCTAATATCTTTGACAGAAGAGGTAGATTCGAGATCGGCCTGTAATTGACTAATTCTGTAGGATCAAGTTGTGTTTTTTTAACAAGCGGTTTAATCATAGCCAGCTTAAAGTTTTTTGGTACGTATCCTAGAGACAAAGATGAATTAATGATATTAAGAAGAGGATCTATGACCTCTGGAAGTATTTCTTTCAGTAGCTTAGTCGGTATAGGGTCTAACATACATGTTGTAGATTTAGATGATTTAACGAGTTTAGTAAATTCTTCCTCTTCTATAGCAACGAACGAATCAAATTTTTCCTCAGGGAGACTACAATGCACTGTCTGATGCGATACTGTAGTAGACGGTTGCATAGTTATAATTTTCTCCCTGATATTATCAATCTTATAAGTGAAGAAGTTCATAAAGTCATTACTGCTGTGATGCTTGGAAACTTCGGTGCTTGAAGCTTTCTTTTTTGTTAGTTTAGCCACCGTTTCAAATAAATACCTAGGATTATGTTTATTTTCTTCTAATAGGTTTGAAAATAAGCAGATCTAGCAGCTTTTAAGGCCTCTCTGTAAGCAATCGAGCTCTCTTTCCATGAAATGCGAAATACCTCTAGTTTTGTTTTCTTCCAGTTGCGCTCCATTTTTCTGGCTGCTCTCTTAAGGGCCTGAGTGTGCTCGTTGTACCACGGCGTTGGACTATTTTCTTTAATCTTCTTTAAGCGCAACGGAGCAACTGTGTCTAAAGTGCTGGAAAAGAGAGAGTTAAAAGTTTCTGTTGCAGTATCGAGTTCTTCTAAACTATCTGGGATGCTGAGATGGTGAAACTGATTAGGAAGATTATTAATAAAGCAATCATTAGTGGCAGAAGTAATAGGTCTAACATATTTGAAACATGGAGTCGGCTTTGCAGCCTTGGCTAAATGAAGTTTACACGAGACTAGATAATGATCTGAGATGTCATCGCTCTGCTGCAGAATTTCAACGGCATCAACGTCTATTCCATGTGATAATATTAGATCTAGAGTATGATTACGACGATGAGTAGGTCCTGACACATGTTGTCTAACTCCAATTGAGTTTACAATGTCTTTAAATGCCATATTTAAATATTTTTACATTAAGTACTAACACTTCAAAAGAATTATATTTAAAACTTGATTTCTTAGTGGTTTTGAAAATATTACTATAGATTACAGCAACTCCTCCCCCTTTACGTTTCAGACGAGGCTCATGTTTATAACAGTAATCTTGCGGGGTGGACTCATTTAAAGTAATGTAATCGTTTGGTTTTAGCCAGGTTTCTGTCAAACACAGCACATCTAGGTTATTATCTGAAATCATATCATTAACAATGAGTGCTTTTGAAGTAAGCGATCGAATATTCAGCAACCCAAGCTTTAGCATTTGCTCATCTGTATTATAGCTGTTTTTTATTTGTTGAACATCAATTAAATTTTTAACCTTAGATGGGTTTAAACGTTTTTTGGATTTCCAAATTCGGGGAACAGACACAGTCTCTATATGATGATAGCTAGGTGAAAGAGGCTCTATGTGATAGGATTTATCTGACCTTGGTGACGTGAGGCCGCTAGCAGACAGTCGGTTTAGCCAGTCTGTCTGCTTCCTGACCTGAGCCCCAGATTGTCATGTTTGAGCTCTAAGACTATGAGCCATATTACTAGAGAGAAGAGCAGCACCATCCCAGGAGGGATGAATACCATCTCTTTTCAACAGGTCAGGTTTGCCCCAAAAACTTTTCCAATTGTCTATAAATTCTATATTATGTTGCGGACACCACTTAGACAGCCAACCGTTAAGCGAACACAATCTACTAACTATCTCATCACTTCTGCGAACAGGAAGGGGGCCAGAGCAAATTACAGTGCTTGACATCGTACTTGCAAGTTCACACACCTCTTTAATATTAATTTTGGTGATCTCCGACTGGCGGAGTCGAACATCATTAGTGCCGACGTGAATAATGATCTTAGAGAATTTACGATTAGCATTAGCCAGCACTTTTAAATTTGCTTTGATGTCAGGCGCTCTGGCTCCCGGCAAACATGTGACTATGGTGGTTGGTGTCTCTATTTTCACGTTCCGTGTAATAGAATTGCCAATAACTAGGGCACAATCATTCTCAGTGGGTGTTTCACTGAGCGGGGCAAATCGATTTGTTATGGTAATCGGAATGGAAGAGTGGTTTTTAGATCCGCGACTAGAGCGATCCCTCACTGTCACCCATTTGCCCGGCTGCGCAGGCACTAATTCAGCTGGAACCGCACCATGTAAAGAGTTCACTATGCTAGGCGCATCCAAAATAGTATCTGAAGCTCTAGCACTCTTACTATCCTCAATTAAAGTTTGGATGCGTGTTTCTAGTTCTGAAATCTTCTCTGTCAGCCTAACTGTCTCCTTGCATTTATCACATATAAATCCTATATTGCCAACAGAGAAGGCTATGCTAAACATGTGACATGAAGTGCAGGTGACAATAACAGGACAAGACATTACTCACCGTGTTTGTTGAGTGACTACTAGAGGAGTGACAGTAATACAAATAATAATTATTGTTAGTAGTAATATTAGTAATTGTGTTTAAGTTGTCCTCTCTTCTTTTTGCTTTTTTCAGAGTATTTGTGAACAAGTCTGACCTGGCTATCACAGCCAAACAAGCTATGAAAAAATGGAATAACCTCAAGGAAAAATACAAGGTAACCTACCATTTAATCTATTTTTCAGTAATGTAGTGGGACTAATTTAAGCTAGATTTACCTAGTTAATATGCAATTATTTTTACAAGTGGGGTACAAGTATTATAGGGCAAGGACATCCGTTATCAAACACTTTTAGGAAATTGTAAACTAAACAACATATCCCAACTTTTTTTTTTTCTGTGTAGAAAATTAATATTATATGTTTGGCATCAGTATTTTAACTTCCATCATTATTGCAAGATATCTTAAAATAACTGTTAACTTAAAATAACTTGACATGAAGGGAATTTATACAGGATAGCATTGCAACAAACATTTGTGAAACCATTCAAACTGTGGAAACTTTTTGGGACTACAAATATGTTCAATAACAGTTTTCACCGTTTTCATTTATACATTATTTTTTAGGAACTTAGGGATCCTCCAACAGGGAAAGGGGTGGAGGCAGGTGGGGTGACTGCTGCTACCTGGCAGTGGTATAGTCAGATGGATGCTGCACTCCAGGGGCAGCACTCAATAAGTCCGCCCCTGGTAGTGTCAGCAAATCTGACTGCCACTACAGGTGGCGTTGTCACCTCTCCGTCCTCTGCCCCTCCCAAAGAACGGGCCAACCCGCCACCAAGGAAGAGGGCCAGGGTCAGTGAGGCACTCCTGGAATTTATGAAGGAGCAGGCAGAGAGGGAAGAGGAGAGAGAGCAGGAGGAAGTGGCGAGGGTAGAGGCGAGGGAAAGAGCAGCCTCTGACAGGGCAGAGAGATACTTGACTCTCTTTGAGAGACTTGTAAATAAATTGTAAATAGCCTGTATTATTTATAATGTTCTTGGTTTTCGATTGTTGTATTGGATTTTCTTCTATAAATATTTTTGAAATTGAGTTTAAGTTGTAGTTGGTAGTGGATGGTAGTTAAATAAACATTTGTAGTGCATCAAGTAGTAATATGCAGAAAAGACAAATAAAAAAAGAGAAAGCAAATCTTACAACGGCAGTCAGAGTCATGCCTTCTTTTTGATATTATTTGTAGACAGCCATCAAATTTGGCATGTTTCTTTTTAACTAAAATAGTTGGTGATTTAATAGGTATTTTTTTCTATTGTCATTGCCATTCTGCTAGGTGTGCTTAAAAAAACAGTCAATGACCATATACACAGTATTTTTTTAATTATTCATCAACTAAACATTTTTACAGTCTAAATAATATAATGATACAAATAAATATATTAAAATTTTCAAGGTAACATTTTCATTTACATTTCATTTTCATTTATTCACTATTTATTTGACAGGGACAGTGCACACTTTGCAACAGAGTTAGCTAGCAGCTAATTTGCATCTATTGTCCCTGGGCATTCACTCAGGTTTGTCCCCTCAATCGTAATCATGCTCCCTCAGACATGCAGGCAGCTCTCCAGGGGCAGACACCTGTGCAGCAAGTCTGGCACGGAGATTATTTCCTGAGAACTCCCTATCCTCATCAGGAACGTTCCCCCGATCTTCATCCTCATCGTGAAGTTCTTCCTCCTCCTCCTCCTCCTCCAGGATATCATCTGTCGAGAGACAGAGGTTGTGGAGGATGCAGCATGCTGCAATAACTTTAGGGGCAAATAGAGGCCGAATCTCCAAAGCCCTCAGGAAGATGGCTCGCCAGCGGGTTTTTAGCATTCCAAAGGTACGCTCAATGATGTTCCTGGCCTTGGCATGGTGCTTGTTGAAGTGTGCTTCAACTTGGCCTGATGATTAAAATACAGGTAATGTAAAAATATATGTGGTGTTTCAAATGCAAAGTAACAAATCCAATAAAATTTTTCTCTGTGATTCGTTCGTTTCATACCCGCTACAGGCTGGCGGTATGGCGTCATGAGGGTGAGAGGATGCTGCAGACATGGGTACCCCCCGTCTCCAAGAAGAAAGAAGCCAGCTGGTGGATATAGGGACTCCTTGTACATTGGAGATTTCCGGAGGACAAGGGCATCATGGACTGACCCGGTGTTGCCAATGTAAATATCCAGAAATTTCCCTTTGCCATCACACACACCCTGGAGAACCACTGAAGGGAAGAGCTTGCGGTTGAAGTAACACTTCTTTTGTGGTTCAGCAGGTGGAAGTATTCTGACGTGGCACCCATCTATTGCTCCAGCAGCACAGCGGAATGCCTCATGGCCAGCCAAGCGAGCAAAGCCTGCCCCGACCTCCTCCATCTCTTCTGGCTTGGGGAAATGAATCACCTTGTGAACAATGGTCATCATGTCATCCACTATGCTGTGGACTATTCTGCCAACTGTGGCTCTTGGTATGGCGAAGATGTCTGCTGTCACTCTGTATGAGGTGCCACATGCAAGCCAGTAGAGACAGACAGCCACCTCGATTTCGTGGCTCCATCCATGTGGCTTTTGCCAAGGCAACATCTGGACCAGCAGGTTGATGGTTTCTCTGGAGAGCCTAAAGGCTGGTTTTAGGTCAGCTTCAGAGAAAAACACTCTGAGGATTGGCACGTAGTTATTTATTTGTACATACCTCCGAGAAGGCATTTGATCCTGTGTTTAAAAAAAGAAACACACACACACATATATATTTTTTATTTATTACTATCATTTTGGTATTGGAGCAAGGAGTGGGAAGCAAGGAAAGGCCAACACAATGGTAAGTAAAAAAAAAAAAAAATTAAAAAAAGGCTGTTCCATTCCTTCTAGTTTGGTTATATGTATTTCTTAAAATTATGTAGGCTACAGATGTACTAATAAACTTTACTTGTTTTTTTGTACAATGCTTTCCTGAGTTGTTTTATCTGCAAATGCAAATGTGAGTGTGAACCTTTTTTTTGATACAGGTCTAAGGTAGTGCAGAGCGTACTGTAATTTAAGCTACTCAAACAAGCTATTCTATTTACCTAATCCCAATTTATTGGATAAAGAAACTATAAACTAGTAATTTTTCCTATTCATCCAGGGTTCTCCCCTAGGATTTTGTGAGGAGGTGATGGTATTGGGGGGCACAATCAACATGATCAAATGTAGCTTGACTGATGTAATGGAAAATGTGCTATATATTAACTAGGGGTACAGTATCCCTGTTGAGAACCCAGTTTTAATTTATACCTTAACATTTCAATCTACTTGATCACATTGTTTGCCACTATTATTTAAGTTAAGTGCTGATTTAAGTCAACTTTATAAGATAATGTACGTACATGTGGACATGTGGGTGGTATGTAAAAACAAATATTGCATCACAATAAGTGTAATTGTGATTGTCAAAACATTTGGTAACTAAATAGAATTTTATGAAGTTTAGTGACAACATGTTACAATGTTTACATTGTACAATGACTGGTAGGATACAGTTTTTATTATTGCTTGACAAAAATTAATCTAAAATTAATTAAAAAAAAATAATCTCACCTAATGCTGTAAACATAGAGGGCCCAATCTGCTGGTATTATTAAAGGTTAAAAATAACAAATTAAATTAAATATAATGCAGTTTTTGTTATAATAACAATTATTTAATGACATAAGTAAAAATATAATAAATATGTAATATTGTGCTCAGCAAAATCTCCTCTCTAGCTATTTTTTTCTATTCAATTAACATACTATGGTCATTAAATGGCTTTCCTGAGCTAAATGTAACGTTATGTGACATAATTGTTCTCCTGCTGTTATATTGACCTCTTTCCGTGGTTGAAAAACACTAATTGGTCGATATTATGTATACTTTCGGTAAGTTGTACTGCATCTTTAAATAAAAAAGTAACAGATGATCGAACCGAGCACTTGACTTCAACGTGCACTTGAACTGAGGCGCTCAGCGATCTGTCACGTCACATTTACAAGCGCCAAACGTATTTTTGTCTGAATTTCGTAATAAAATTGACGGAATCTAAGAGCTGAGAATTAGTTTAATATTAAAAGTACCTCTTTGCCAGGACGATAACAGCCAGGCTTTATCGCCCAAGCCTACCCTCAGCTCAAGGGATTACTCTACAACTGTACAATACAATAATGTATATTTCTTTGCTCCGCAATTTTTCTGTGCGTGAGAAAATGGATGTGTGGCGTGAGAGCGTGTGAAAAGTGTCAATTGCGTGAGTCTCACGCTCAATGCGTGAGAGTTGGCAGCCCTGCGTCAATATTCTCGTTATGTTTGGGTACTGCAGTGCAGACGGCGTATTGCGCAATACCAGCAAGAACACATCGTCTCAAACTGTCAGCAGCGTTCTGTGTGCTCGTCACCTTGTGAGTTCATTCTTCCAAGAACAACTAGCAAGAGCGTTCTCTCCAAGAACACAAGTCTGTTCTTTGCATTCTTGGTTTTGAGAAACAGCCTTTTGAGTCTGCGCAGTACGCTCGACCCCCAGGAAGTGAAAGCTTCTAAATGACTTCACTTGTCTCCGTTGAATCCAATGGGGTCGCTGTGTCCAGTTTATATACTGTCTATGGGTAGGAGAGTGTAGGTAGTGACAGTGGTCCATTTGGGTGATAGGTGGCGGTAATGCACTTATGTGTCTGCAATCCGCCGCAAGAAGAAGAAGAAGAAGAAGAAGAAGAAGAAGAAGAAGAAGAAGATTTCAGAAGGTGGCGGTAATGCACATTAAAAAGTTGTTTGCCAGCCGCCATTAAAAATCAGAAGAAGAAGAAGAAGATGCAGCAGTAGCAGCACTGGAGTCGTCTTCTTTTAAGTTCAGTTAAGTGTAGGTTATAATAACAGTAAAAAAAAAAATTAAAGACCATAATACAACGTCTCTATTTCGATTAAAATAAACTAAAAACAGAGCCAGTGTTGTATAAGTCATAGTTAAGGCTGCAGCGCAATGGCAAACCGTAATCTTAAACAGGTGAATATTCAAAACAATGCTACATCCCCGCAGCCGCAGAATGTGAAGCGCAGCGCTGAATCTTCCCCAGATCCTAGCGAAACGATGGAGGCAGCAGCTCCATCACCGCGGGACTCTAGTCCTGCAAACACTGCGCCTCAGGAGATGGCTTTAGACCTCAAGAACTTCAGGAGACCGGGGGAGAAAACATTCACTCAGCGGTGCAGACTGTTTGTTGGTAATCTCCCATCAGATATGACGGAGGAAGATTTCAAGAAGCTTTTCTCCAAATATGGCGAGGCAAATGAGGTTTTCATCAACAGAGATCGAGGATTCGGCTTCATACGCCTGGTGAGTCTCTGCTCTTCAAATCTTGTATGGGAAAAAGCAAAGTCTAATAACTTAGCTTATTTTTTTTTATTTTTTTATTTTTTTATTTTTTTCTAGAGCATGGTCATAAGTAGTTGCGTGTATGGACCAGAATATCTCAGGTCTGAATTTTCTAGGCTGATATTTAATTATTAAGCGGGTACACCAAAATTACACATTACAAATAATCAAAACCTTGAATGTAATACCACATTTAACCCCCGGGGGGTTCGGGGTCTCAGTATATTTTCCTGCTTTTTTGTCCTTAGCCAATCACATGCCTGCCTGTAAGCGTTTGTAGCAGCAGCCGTTCTGCAACTGCTGCCACGTCCGTCTTCAAAGAATCCAGTGTGAAGAGTAATCGATCCAGTGGGCTATAAACTCATCTTTAACACAATTCTTTCTGGGACCCGTTAAAAACATTGAAAAATCACTGGACACAAAACATAAAAGTTAAGCAAATTCTTTAGAATTTATTGATTAATAACACAATATGATTGATATATGATTAATGATTTTAATTAATGAGTGCATTTCTGTAATATATTACTAATTCTAGAATAAATAATGATACAATCTATTATATATATATATATATATATATATATATATATATATATATATATATATATATATAACATTTATGATTATTATCAGTTGTACGGCTTCATATTTTTGTGGAAACTGATACAGTTTTCAGTATTCTTTGAATAGAACTTTCAAAAGAGCAGCATTTATTTGAAACAATTTTTTTTAAACAATTTAAAAGTTTTTACTGCGACTTTTGATCAAATTAATCTATATTTTCTGTATAAACATTTTTTCAAAACAATAAATCTTTAAAATATTGAAAATGTTTATAAAACAGAACAATGGGCAATTATAACCACATTAGAAAACATTAAAGGGATAGCCTAGTTCACACAAAAATGTAAATTCTGTCATTAATTACCTCATGTCGCTCCAAACCCTTACGACTTTTGTGGAGAACACAAATGAAGATATTTTTAACAGATGCCTTATGTGCGCATACAATTACATCTTTATTCACAAATGATGTATCTCCGACGCATGTTGCGCCATGAGATCGCTGGCTCTCTCACCAACACAACACTGATGAATCGTGGTGCTCCGTGAACATGTGTCAGAGATGTATATTTTGTGAATAAAGATGCAATGGTTTTTTTTGCACACACACAGCATTCACTTCACTTCATAAAGTTGAGGTTAAACCACTGGAGTCATATTGATTATTGTTATAATGTCTTTACTACCTTTCTGAAGCTTGAAAGTTGTAGTTGCATAAACTGTGAAATGGAGGGACAGAAAGCTCTCAGATTTCATTAAAAAGATGTACATTTGTGTTTCAAAGATGAACGAAAGTCTTACAGGTTTGCAACGACATGAAGGTGAGTGATAAATGTTTGGTTAAATTTGACGCATTAGGTAAATCAGTTCCTCAGGGGCACCAGTAGATCTCTTCCTGATCTCTGATCTTCTGCTCCTTCCGCCATCCCAATCCTGGATTATTGAGCCACGACAGAAGTTTCCACTTTGAATGCTTTAGCCAGGCTGTTTTTTTCTCCAGCATCTAAAGTGAGAAAGAGAACAATAACCACAATGTAAATGTAAAAAAACAATGGTTGTCCAAAATGTGAAGTATACACTTGAGTTTTCCCTCTACATACTTGTGGAATATTTCAGTCATAGATAAATTGTAAATGTTTGCTTGATTAGACGTTACCTGTCTAGCGACGTATGTTTATGCTGAAATATAATATTGGTTTGTGTTTTAAAATCACCTATCACATGTCATTTTGTAGCGAACTGTCGTATGATTAAAGTTTTGTGCTTCAGAACTTCCGATAACATAGTGAGTTTTTAGGGAGCGAATGTTTCAGTGCACTGTAAGGATTTTGTGATAAAGACGGCCCTTAACCACTGACTACTGAGCTAGAGACCTGAGTGATATGCACCCAGAGTTTAGCACCTTGATTAGCTTGTTCAGGTGTCCTGGACTAGGTTGGAGTAAAGCTCTGCATGTAAGTGGATCTTGAGAGACAATGTTGAGATCTCCTGCAATATATTCTGAACTTACAACACTGGGACACCTGAACACTGGAACACTGAGACCAAAGTTCTGCAGAGTTTCTGGTGATCCTTGATCAGCTGCTCAGGTCTGCTTAATTGGGTTTGGAGCTAAACTCTGTGATCAGGACTAGAGAAGACAAACAATATTATTTTGTTGTAAATAATTTGTTCTGTGTTCATCTGCTTACCTGTACAAAGTATGCATCATGAATAAGCGGTAGGCTATATATTTAATTTGATCTTTTAATAACACTGTTTTACTACATTAATACTAACTACAAACCTGATCAAAATGACTGGGCAGTGGAGGAAAGCCTTATTTTGCCCTCCAGGTGGGCGTAATGGTGTGACGTCACGTGATAACTGAAAATGAGAAATTATTTACAACAAAATAATATTGTTTGTCTTCTCTATTTGTTTCTCACATAGTGAGTGAAAGCGATATAGTGAGTGAGTGAAAGTGATTGAGTGAGTGAGTGAAAGCGATATAGTGAGTGAGTGACATGGTGAGTGAGTGACAAAGAGATGGTGAGTAATAGGTGTGTGAGTGATATGGTGTGTGAGTGATATAGTGAGTGAGTGAATGGAAAAAAACAGGATTAAGTTAACAGTAAAACACAATTTTGATTAGCCTATCTTAAAATCCTTGATTTCACACATCCTCACATTCAAATGGGAAGCAGAACCACCCCGTCACATCCCTTACCACCATGTCACAATAAAATATGTTACGGGGTGGTATGTGACGGGGTGGTAAATTTCATCCCAAAATGGCCACAGATCTTCCATGTGGTCAAGTTCCTCACCTAGCATACATGCATTCAATCTGAAATACAATTTTCTTTGCATTAATAATTAATAAAAATAAAAAAAATCAGTTTTCCCTCTTTATTTTGCGTGACGGGGTGGTTGATTTGATCTTGACGGGACCTGCCTAATATGAAAAAGGAACAAATAACGAATGTAAAAGAATGTCAGTACTTGCCTGCTTTTGTTCTTGGTGGCTACAAGGCTCAAATGATGTCACTTCCGCTTTGTGATGTCATTTAAATCAACAGTCCATGATTTATAGATAAAACAAGTTAGTGTGACGGGGTGGTAAGTCAAACTGAGGGACGCACACAAATCATAAAATATTTACAAAAAAAATAAGGCTTATTCTGAATAAATATATCTTATGTAAAAAGGGACACGCATATAATCCTGAAAATAATAAATGTTTTATAAAAAACAACAACTTATTTGGTGATATTGTAGATGCAAATGTCATGTTGGTCATCACGGACATGTGAAATTGGCTATGTACTAATAAAAAAAATATTAAAAATAGTATGTTAATCTTTAAGAATAGTATTTTATCATATATCATGTTAACAAGAACACTTGAATTAATAACTTTAAGCTTTGGAAACACATTTTGGGACATTTTTGTGCCTTATGCATCTCATCAAATGTTGCGGACCCAAATGGCACCCGTTTCGTAGAATGACTTGAAAATGTAAAACAATGTTTTAAGTCATTTATATATAGGCTACATTATAACATAATTTATAGGTCTACCTTTAGAAATGGTAAACGAGGAGTAGAAATAAAATAGCAAAAACGACATGATATAATTATGAACATATTTTCATATAAAGTATGTCAATCATCATTAGAGCGTCACCCTCAGGCTGCATGAATGCAAGCCAAGGACATTAACATTTTTCCAAAAGTGTGTATGACATGTTCAGTGATGATTAGCGTAAAAAATGTTATCAGAAAATTTATAGGCTATTAAATGAGAAGTGACAACTGAGAGTAAGCAAAGAGTAAGTCCTTTTGATACTTGATAATCAGGCTGCCTACAGCGGTCTCGTCTGTTAGGCTACTCAGTCAATGAAGAATCGCTTTAATGTTAAAATGTTATACTGTTATATTTTATACACAAACAGAACGTACCATTGGAGATTTGGCATGGTTGTATTAATACTGTTGTGACGTTTCTTTTAAAACCTATTTCAACGTGCAGACTACGTTATTTTTAACACCTAAATAAAACGTCTCGCCAAAGTTGCATTTTGGTCTGGTTTTGTTTTCGTAGTAGACAAACGTGATATTTACGTTTTTTTGACTACCTAAAGAAAACATACCTGGTTGGTATTTTCACAACGTTTCTAAAACGTTTTATTTTGGTTACATTATTTTTTTATTTTATGTGTGGTTTCTTAAACGTTTTTAAAACGTTGCACTGCAACATTACCTAATTGCAACCAAAAAACAACGTTGTGAAACGTTGTAAAAACGTTTTGTGTTTGCTGGGAAGGTATTATTTTTCTTAGAATTTTCATGTACAGATCTAAATGTAGATGCCATGCCATTTCAAACAGAGCGGACAAATCAGAGGGCTAAAATCGGGGTAGAAAATGGCCTTTTATCTCTAAATTATGACAATTTTTTATGTAAAAATCATACTAACATTATAAGTGCACCTCAGGAAACACACACACACACACACACACACACACACATAGCCCTAATAACCTGCATGCAGCACATCGCCACAATATAAAGTTAAGGCAACTAATGTTAAACAACCAAGAGAAATATGTCAACCTCAAAAATGTAACATTGGATCTGTACATCCACATCGGGGAATAACATTATAATCTCGTTCACGGTAGAGAAAGATGCATGTAGGCTACACAGGGGAAAAGTAACCGTGAAGACACTGAATTTAACATAAAACAGCCATCATAATAATCACAAATACACTTACATTGCTGTAAATGAGTTTTATGAATGAATGGCTTGCTCTAACTGTTACTGGTCTTCATCAACAACACGCGCTTTTGCACCCCCTGCTGGTGAGGTTGACTAACAGCAGATGGAGAGTATGTTCGGCAATCTACTGCTTTTCCTGCAGTTCCTGGATGTCATCGTAGTATTTTCTGTCGAATTTGAACCACTGAATTTGTGGAAGCGAATTTTCAAAGCGAAATAAAGTGGACCGAAAATTGCCTGTTGAATATTATAGGTTGTATTTTTAAACAGTTTGAATATTTTGGAAGTGAAATATGAAAGGTGAATCTGGATTATTGAATTTTTAATAATGAAAATGTGTTTGAAATGTTTTTAATTGAAATATTCACAGCTTAAATATTCAACCATGTTGAATTTCAGCCCATAAAAATGCAAGCTCTAAAAATACAATGCATTAAAATGCAAGCATGGTTAATGCAATGCCTATTTTTTTTCAAGTAGTGTAATTCAACAGGCTTTTTATTTCAAAAACATTTGGCATTATTTTACTTCCATACTACTTCAAAACTTGTTACAAGTAATCGATTTACTTTTTCTTAACTGAAAAAAATAAAAATAAATAAAGTTTAAACAAATAAAATTTCTACTGACAATTGAAACTAAAAATATTATTTTAAATGACAAAGACATCAGTGTTCTATGCTGAGTGGTCACACGATTGAGACCGATCAGCCAATAAACGCATCTGCTCTCATTTTGAGTAATGGTCTTATGTGGCGTGGGTTCAAATAAGTAGCATAGCAAATTTTGTTGCATGAACTTTTATATCGAACATTTTTTGTGTCTACAACTCGTGTTATAGGCCTAACTGTATCGATAAATTATATTGTGACAGGAGGATGAGTAAATGATCAGTTTTTCATTTTCATTTTTCAGAGGAGAAAATATCCCTTTATCCCTTTAAAGAGGTCATGATGCTTTTCCTTTTTTTCATTTTCCTTTAGTGTGTAATGTTCAGGGGTTGGACAATGAAACTGAAACACCAGGGGCCTCATGTATAACATTATCTGTAGATTTCATCCTAAAACTGTGCTTACGCACAAAAGCTAGATTTTGCGTACGACAGAACCTGCGCAAAATTCCTTTTATAAAACCCAATCAGCGGAAGATTGTGCGTACATGCATCTCCACCCTGAAATAACCATATATGGAGCTTACATCGCCTAGTTTTACTATGCATAACGTCATCTGCATATCATTTCCATGCATATTCCCATCCACGTGATATCATGTTTAACACAAGAGATTAGGAAAATATGAGATAAGGACTACGTGCCGTCACATTATATTGCTAAAAATCATTCAGTATCCTTGACTTGTTTTAGAATAAATACAACAATATTGTATAAAATACATTTCAGAGAAAGTTTTCAGAGAAGAATTATCTTTTCCACTGGCCAAATAGTAGGGTGTATATATATATATATATATATATATATATATATATATATATATATATATATATATATATATATATATATATATGTGTATGTGTGTGTATGTGTGTGTGTGTGTGTATGTATGTATATACAGTACCAGTCAAAAGTTTGGAAACACTACTATTTTTAATGCTTTTGCAAGAAGTCTCTTATGCTCATCAAGCCTGCAGTTAAAAACAACCCCCCCCCCCCCCCCCCCCAAAAAAAACAGTAATATTATGAAATATTATTACAATTTAAAATAATGGTTCTCTTTTTTAATATACTTTAAAATGTAATTTATTTTTGTGATGCAAAGCTGAATTTTCATCAGCAAGTACTCCAGTCTTTGGTGTTTTATGATCCTTCAGAAATCATTCTAATATGATAATTTGATACTCAGTTATTATCAATGATGGAAACAGTTGTGCTGTTTAATATTTTTTTTGGAATACTTTTTTCAGGATTCATTGAGTAAAACGTTAACAGCATTTATTCATAAAAACAGCATTTATTCAAAATAAAAACATTTCTAACAATATAAATCGTTACCATCACCTTTTATCAATTTAACGCATTCTTGTTGAATTAAAGTACTAATTTCTTTAAAAAAAAAAATAGTTATTGTTCCCAAACTTTTGAACGGTAGTGTATATTGTTACAAAAGATTTCTATTCTAAATAAATAGTTCTTTTTAACTTTTTATTCATCAAATAATCCTGAAAAAAGTATCTCAGGTTATACAAAAATATTAAGCAGCACAACTGTTTCCAACATTGATCATAAATCAGCATATTAGAATGATTTCTGAAGGATCATAAGACACCAAAGACTGGAGTACTTGCTGATGAAAATTCAGCTTTGCATCACAAAAATAAATGACCTTTTAAAGCATATTAAAAAAGAGAACCATTATTTTAAAATGTAATAATATTTCATAATATTACTGTTTTTTTTTTGTTTTGTTTTTTTTTAACTGCAGGCTTGATGAGCATAAGAGACTTCTTTCAAAAGCATTAAAAATAGTAGTGTTTCCAAACTTTTGACTGGTACTGTATGTGTATATACAGTGAGGAAAATAAGTATTTGAACACCCTGCTATTTTGCAAGTTCTCCCACTTGGAAATCATGGAGGGGTCTGAAATTGTCATCGTAGGTGCATGTCCACTGTGAGAGACATAATCTAAAAAAAAAAAAATCCAGAAATCACAATATATGATTTTTTAACTATTTATTTATATGATACAGCTGCAAATAAGTATTTGAACACCTGTCTATCAGCTAGAATTCTGACCCTCAAAGACCTGTTAGTCTGCCTTTAAAATGTCCACCTCCACTCCATTTATTATCCTAAATTAGATGCACCTGTTTGAGGTCGTTAGCTGCATAAAGACACCTGTCCACCCCATACAATCAGTAATAATCCAACTACTAACATGGCCAAGACCAAAGAGCTGTCCAAAGACACTAGAGACAAAATTGTACACCTCCACAAGGCTGGAAAGGGCTACGGGGAAATTGCCAAGCAGCTTGGTGAAAAAAGGTCCACTGTTGGAGCAATCATTAGAAAATGGAAGAAGCTAAACATGACTGTCAATGTCCCTCGGACTGGGGCTCCATGCAAGATCTCACCTCGTGGGGTCTCAATGATCCTAAGAAAGGTGAGAAATCAGCCCAGAACTACACGGGAAGAGCTGGTCAATGACCTGAAAAGAGCTGGGACCACCGTTTCCAAGGTTACTGTTGGTAATACACTAAGACGTCATGGTTTGAAATCATGCATGGCACGGAAGGTTCCCCTGCTTAAACCAGCACATGTCAAGGCCCGTCTTAAGTTTGCCAATGACCATTTGGATGATCCAGAGGAGTCATGGGAGAAAGTCATGTGGTCAGATGAGACCAAAATAGAACTTTTTGGTCATAATTCCACTAAACGTGTTTGGAGGAAGAAGAATGATGAGTACCATCCCAAGAACACCATCCCTACTGTGAAGCATGGGGGTGGTAGCATCATGATTTGGGGGTGTTTTTCTGCACATGGCACAGGGCGACTGCACTGTATTAAGGAGAGGATGACCGGGGCCCTCAGTTAGAGCATTGAAGATGGGTCGAGGCTGGGTCTTCCAACATGACAATGACCCGAAGCACACAGCCAGGATAACCAAGGAGTGGCTCTGTAAGAAGCATATCAAGGTTCTGGCGTGGCCTAGCCAGTCTCCAGACCTAAACCCAATAGAGAATCTTTGGAGGAAGCTCAAACTCCGTGTTTCTCAGCGACAGCCCAGAAACCTGACTGATCTAGAGAAGATCTGTGTGGAGGAGTGGGCCAAAATCCCTCCTGCAGTGTGTGCAAACCTGGTGAAAAACTACAGGAAACGTTTGACCTCAATAATTGCAAACAAAGGCTACTGTACCAAATATTAACATTGATTTTCTCAGGTGTTCAAATACTTATTTGCAGCTGTATCATACAAATAAATAGTTAAAAAATCATACATTGTGATTTCTGGATTTTTTTTTTTAGATTATGTCTCTCACAGTGGACATGCACCTACGATGACAATTTCAGACCCCTCCATGATTTCTAAGTGGGAGAACTTGCAAAATAGCAGGGTGTTCAAATACTTATTTTCCTCACTGTATATATATATATATATATATATATATATTGATATATTATATATATATGATATATTATATATATATATATATATATAATGGAAACAGATAGGCCTTATTTTTTACAGTGTATAGAATTGTCTGACTAAGTGCATCACTGACAAAACATAAAGTGCATATCTTACTGTTTCCTTCAAATTCAGCAAATTCTGTCCTTCAAATACAATAGTATTTTTCATAATATTGGGAACCCCGAAAATGGTTATCATTTGACTACTGTCTGTATGTGCACGACCCCAACAGCACCTGCGTTTAGCAGAGGTTTTACAAACTACTGTCATCGGACTTATTCAAATCGGCCAATGGACCGTTTGATCACAGAGTGACTCCTTCAGTGTCTGTTGTTATAGACCTTAAGTGCCAGAGAAACAAGCGCGCAGCCATCTTTAGAATATTGTCTTTGAACTTCCGTTTTTGCGGTCGCTCCGTATATATCTTTATGGCATTGCTGTCCAGGAGTAATTCGCTTTTGAAGTGGATTTACTTAATGTAAAGTTAACGAAAGTTATCATGAGGATTTTAATGTTTAAAGCAGATGTTTTAACAAATGTCAGTAGACCGGGAAGATTTTAAAATGAGCCATTCATTCCTAAATATGCAAGATCGCTGTGAAAATACAGACCGGAAGACAAAAGACAACAAGCGCAGCGCTGAAAAGGGGCGGGGCTACATAAGGTCTATACTTGTCTATAGCCCTATTCGCACGGGATTAGTATTATCTGGGGACCTCGTGTGATTTAGAAATTAAATTGCATTCGCACGGGTTAAGCGAAGCCTGTGATTTTACTCGAATTTACTGACTTATTACCCGGATATGATGTCAATAGGCTATTGCTTGGAAATTTCTTGTCGTTATTATAGGTCTAGCTGTATGATATATCATAAACAGAAGAATGTTCCTCACCACATGCTGCTATACATGTCATCCATCTCCATCTAATCATTCTTTTTGTTTTTGCTCCTCTGATGGTTTTCAGCTTTCTCTTTCTGCAAATTGTATAGTCATATCATGATGTATAGCGATATGACCCTGCACCCAAAATACTATCAAAACACTCCAACCTTGTTGGCTCTCGCCAACACAACCCTAATGAATTGTGGTGCTCCGTGAACGTGTCAGAGATGTATATTTTGTGAATAAAGATGCCATGTTTTTTTTTTTTTGCACACACAAAGCATTCACTTCGCTTCATAAAGTTGAGGTTAAACCACTGGAGTCATATTGATTATTGTTATAATGTCTTTACTACCGTATTTTTCGGACTATAAGTCGCACTTTTTTTCATAGTTTGACTGGTCCTGCGACTTATAAACGACCCCGTCAAATCACAGAGATGCCGAATCGCATGGGACTAATATTATCACAGGACCTCGGTGTTCGGCGAAATATGGTAGGTCATTTGCGGGGGAATTTTTACTTCACAATTTACAGACATGGCCGATTCGCACCGGAATTTAGATCACAGACAACCTCCGCAATTATTACAAATTACTAGAGGCCACCGGGCAGGGGCGGTTTCTTCATTAGGGCGATTGGGCGACGCACCACCAAACTGTGAAAGGGACTTTTTCAATCACATTCACAATCTCATTCAACCACAGAGTTACGCTAGCCGTCACTGTCTCTAGATATAGTCCAATCAGCGTCATGTCACGTTCTGTGGAGTACCGCCTCTTTTTGGGAGATTTCACTCTGGCTGAGAATCGCCCAGAGTGTTCCCATAGACTTACATTCAAAGATGTTTTTTTCGAACTGCAGGCACTGCAATGCATTCTCTATGGGTTCCGGGAGGGCTCGCACTAACGTGCTTACGTCATCATACGTATCCTTAACTTGTGCAGCGATTGGTGGGAACAAACATACACTATTAAAAATCTTTAAGATTAAGTGACAAATAATATTTGAAAACAATTTTGAATTTGAACAACAAGAACAAATGAAACACTACTTTAATATCTTTATCAAATGTGATTAAAAAAATACAAATAAAAAAGAGAGCGAGAGCGACTGTTTGGACATCTCGCGAGTTGAGGCCAGTTGAACTTGAACAACGTCATGGCGAACGCAGGTAATTCTATCGTCTGAATGCACTGGCTATGCTTTCCATGGAGAGGGAACTAGTCAGGAACATGCCTTTAAATGAGAGATTAATTGATCACTTTGCTCCTTTGAAAGAGAGAAGAGCAAATTTCAGTACAAGTAAGCAGTGTATTAAGCGAGTAATGTGATGTAAGCAGTGTAATAATAGTGAGTAGTGTAACTAGTGAGTAATGTGCAGGGTTCGTACAGGTGCTTGAAATCCTTGAAAAAGTGCTTGAATTTTGATGTGTTTAAGGTTTGAAAAGTGCTTAAATTTTGGATAAAATGCTTGAAAATGTAACTATTTCTTTCACAACAAATATTTATCTGATGGAATAGTTTGTTTATTAAATGGAGAAATAAAATGTAGCCCTTCAGATTCAGAGCGATTTGTGCTACGCTGGCCAGAGCAAGTAACGTTAGCGTAAATAGTGAGTTATGTGATTTCAGTTGTTTCATTTGTGGAAATTCGCATCTTTGCTGGGCTTTGTTTGAATTGATTTTGACTTGCTGCTGAATTGTTAACACTCATAGAAACAAACAAGGAGATTTATTTATTGTAAATAAAAATTTATTTATTTGTTAGTATATCACTTTTTTTTTCATTAATATTAAAGTAGTGAAGTTGCCTTTACATGCTTAAGCTGTTAATTTATCCATTGCATGGGTGGACCTTATCCTTATCAATCATCCAAACATTCACCCCCCCCCCCCCCGAGAGATTCTGCAGGAGCCGCCACTGCCACCGGGTAATACTTATCCTGTGAGAATGTTGTTAAGCCATCTGTGAGTATTGTTACTCACAGTAACTGCCATGCAGGCTAGAATTGCGAAACATTATTGGATAATTCTTATAATTGACATTTCTCTGGGCCAATCGGAATCTTAGCACTTTTTCTCTTGGCCAACTGGAATCTTACCCACCCAGCAAAAACTCGTTGAAAAGACGTCGAAAAGACGACATTGCAAGTCGTCTAAACAACGTTAAAATTTGGTTGAAAGGTGAAAAGACGTCTTTTTCAGGTCGTTGAAAAGACGACAATAAAATGACGTCCCAATCGCGTCTAAATTAGGTTGTAAAGTGAGTTGAAAAGACGTCTTTTTCAGGCCTAATTTCAACCGTGAATTCATGATTATATTTAATATTCATAATACGAAAATTCACAAAAGAGTTTATAAAACCATTTATTGACACATCAAATACATCTTTCACATAAAAAACACTTTCCTGATCACATCTTAAGCCTGCATTTGATCAAGCATACCCTAAAAAAGTTATATTGTGAAATATTACTAAATAAAAATAACTTTTCTTACATGTAAATATACAGTATAAAGTGTGTAATTTATTCCTGTGATGCAAAGCTGAATTTTCAGCATCATTACATCAGTCTTCAGTGTCACATGATCCTTCAGAATTCATTATAATATGATTATTTGATTCTCAAGAAACATTTATGATTATTATAAGTTGTACAGCTTCATATTTTTGTGGAAACTATGATACAGTTTTCAGTATTCTTTAAATAGAACTTTCAAAAGAGCAGCATTTATTTGAATCATTATTTTTTTCAAACATTTTTAAAGTTTTTACTGTGACTTTTGGTCATTAATCTATCTTTTCTGTATAAACATTTTTTTCAAAACAATAAATCTTTAAAATATTGAAAATGTTTATAAAACATTGAAAATGTTTATAAAACAGAACAATGACCAATTATAACCACATTAGAAAACATTAAAGGGATAGTTTACACAAAAATTTTAATTCTGTCATTAATTACTTACCCTCATGTCGCTCCAAACCCATAATGCTTTTGTGGAGAGCACAAATGAAGATATTTTTAACAGATGCCTTGTGTGCGCAAACATTTATGTCTTTATTCACAAATGATGTATCTCCGACGCATGAGATGGCCGGCTCTCGCCAACACAACCCTAATGAATTGTGGTGCTCCGTGAACGTGTCAGAGATGTATATTTTGTGAATAAAGATGCCATGTTTTTTTTTTTTTGCACACACAAAGCATTCACTTCGCTTCATAAAGTTGAGGTTAAACCACTGGAGTCATATTGATTATTGTTATAATGTCTTTACTACCGTATTTTTCGGACTATAAGTCGCACTTTTTTTCATAGTTTGACTGGTCCTGCGACTTATATTCAGGTGCGACTTATATATCAAAATTAATTCAGATGAAAACATTACCGTCTACAGCCGCGAGAGGGCGCTCTATGGCGGAGTTGTTCAGAAGCCACACCCAAGGATGAAGAAAATTCAATGGATTCAGTGATGTGGAATGAGATCGCGGGAGCTTGGTGAACTTGTTTACTGGTAACTTGCTTGTTGGACTCGCTGGCTTATGTTAATTTAGCCTATTCAGCCTCCCAGGTATATGTTCTTTATGCTATTGTGTAGCTGAATAACTGTTAATGTGTTGCGTTAACATACCGGATACCTACTCAGCCTGTTGTTCTGTGTGCTACTGTGTAGTTGAATAACTTGCCTTTCCATATTAAATGTCTGTTCTTGGTCTTGGATTTTGTGAAATAAATTTCTAAATAAATGCGACTTATACTCCAGTGCGACTTATATATGTTTTTTTCCTCTTCATGATGCATTTTTTGACTGATGCGGCTTATACTCCGGAGCGACTTATAGTCCGAAAAATACGGTACCTTGAAAGTTGTAGTTGCATAAACTGTGAAATGGAGGGACAGAAAGCTCTCAGATTTCATTAAAAATATCTACATTTGTGTTTCAAAGATGAACAAAAGTCTTACAGGTTTGCAACGACATGAAGGTGAGTGATGAAAATGTTTGGTAATGTTTGACGCATTAGGTAAATCAGTTCCTCAGGGGCACGAGTAGATCTCTTCCTGATCTCTGATCTTCTGCTCCTTCCACCATCCCAATCCTGGATTATTGAGCCACGACAGAAGTTTCCACTTTGAATGCTTTAGCCTGGCTGTTTTTTCTCCAGCATCTAAAGTGAGAAAGAAAACAATAACCAAAATGTAAATGTAAAAAAACAATGGTTGTCCAAAATGTGAAGTGTACACTTCAGTTTTCCCTCTACATATTTGTGCAAGATTTCAGTCATAGATAAATTGTAAATGTTTGCTTGATTAGACATTACCTAGCGACGTATGTTTATGCTTAAATAAAATATTGGTTTGTGAATTGGTTTGGTTAAATACACCCATCACATGTTATTTTGTAGCGAACTGTCTCGTGTGATTAAAGTTTTGAGCTTCAGAACTTCCGATAACATAGTGAGTTTTTAGGGAGCGAATGTTTCAGTGCACGTTAAGAATTTTGTGATTTAAGACGGCCTTTAACCACTGACTACTGAGCTAGAGACCTGAGTGATATGCATCCAGAGTTTAGCACCTTGATTAGCTTGTTCAGGTGTGCTGGACTAGGTTGGAGTAAACCTCTGCATGTAAGTGGACCTTGAGAGACACAATGTTGAGATCTCCTGCAATATGTTCTGAACTTACAACACTAGTGTCCAGACCAAAGTCCTGCAGAGTTTCTGGTGGTCCTGGATCAGCTGCTCAGGTCTGCTTAATTGGGTTTGGAGCTAAACTCTGTGATCAGGACTAGATGGCAAACAATACTGTAAAGGGGAGAAGACAAACAATATTATTATGTTATAAATAATTTGTTCTGTGTTCATCTGCTTACCTGTACAAAGTATGCATCATGAATAAGCGGTATATATTGAATTTGATCTTTTAATTACATTGTTTAACTACATTACTAACTAAAAACCTGATAAAAATGACTGGTGGGCAATGGAAAGCCTCCAGGTGGGCGTAATGGTGTGACGTCACGTGATAACTGAATTAACCATACAGTGCGTACTTTTAGGTTAAATAAATTAGCTTATTTCCATTCATCCATTGACCAATTGTCAGCAAAACCTTTACAAAACTATCAAAATATCTCATCTACACATAAGATGTGATTACAAGCCCAAACTTACAGCTCAAGTCTATAGTTATCCTAACGTTACCTCTAAGTTAGTTAGCTAGAAGCTAACAGACTTTTTCGAAGACACTAAACCATTTCTATAAAGTAAATATTCAACGGAAGCGAGTGATTTACATGAAAGAAAGTCTCAGAAACATTTGTATGTACTATTTGTGTAATTTTATGGACTGAACTTACCTTAAAGTAGTTAAAACAACAGTGAGAGACGGAGTTTCACTGATTGTCAGTTGAGCTGCCGTCTCGTTTCCATGGTAACGCCCTCCGCTCCAGTTCAAATGCGGCTTGAATGTTCAGCGCGCACGCCCATTAAAACACGTAGAAGTCACGCAGCATTTACATCCATTTAGATTGATGGAGTGAATTATTTGATAAATAGCTAAAATATCCTGAAACCTGATGTATTATTAACAGAGCCGGACAGTAACGGAGTACATTTACTTGAGTACAGTACTTAAGTACAATTTTGAGGGATCTGTACTTTACTCGAGTATCATTTTTGGGGAGTACTCATGACTTTACTCAAGTACATTTGAGAGGCAAATATTGTACTCTTTACTCCACTACATTTCTATCCATAACTGTGAGTACCCATTACTACTTTTTCAAAAAAAAAAAGGAAAAAAGAAACATCTCGGAAACCCTCAATTTGTTGTTTCCCTCTCAAATGTGATTGGATTGTGCAGGCGCCACTGATTGGGACAGCCTATCAGCAATCACCTTCAGCTTTCCGCCAAAGTCAACTCCATGGTCAGATTTAGATAAGAGACGAAACCATGGATGAAACAATGGATGAAGACGCAGCAGGTCCATCCCGGGAGCGATATTTTTTTTCCCAGGATGGTAGGGGAAGACTCATGAATATTCATTAGGGAAGTCATCCCTGATTGGTCTTAACCCCAGTGACGGGTAGGTTTAGGGGCGGGGTTAGGGAGGTCATAAGACCCCCAGTGACGGGTAGGTTTAGGGGTAGGTCATCAGACCAATCAGGGATGACTTCCCTAATGAATATTCATGAGTCTTCCCCTACCATCCTGGGAAAAAAAATATTGCATCCCGGGAATGTGCCAACCCGTGGTCCCACCTCGCCAGACTATTTAAATTTTCTGAACAAGTTAATGAAAGTTTTCGCTTCAAGTGTTTGCTGTGTTTACCAATGTAAGCACTGTGGCAGTAGTAATGCAATATTTAGAAAATGTACTCTTGTACTCTTGATACTCAAGTACTTTTAAAAACAAGTAGCCTACTTTAGTACTTTTACTTAAGTAGACATCTGACTGTAGTACTTTTACTTGTACTTGAGTAAAATTTAGCAAGGGGTATCTGTACTTTTACTCAAGTAATGTAGCTGTGTACTCTGTCCGCCTCTGATTATTAAGTGGATAGTAGGCCTGTGGCCATCGCAAACTGTAAATGGAATGAAAATATGAAAGCATTGAAAATGTAAAACAATGTTTGAAGTCATAGGCTATAGCCTATAATAGGCTACATTATAATACAATATATAGGTCTACCTTTAGAAATGGTAAACGTGGTGTAGAAATAAAATAGCAAAAACTACATGATATAATTATGAACATATTTTCTCATAGGCTATGCAAATTTACAGATGTAACACGAGGAACAAGCTTTTAAGTATTGTTTAAATGTATTTCAAATATACAAAATGTATTTCAATATATTTATAAGTGCTTCACATATATATGAATATATTAATATTCACATAGCCTATATGTGAATATATTACAGAGAACATCTGTCTCTGCGTGCTTAATTTGTAAAGGGTCTGCGTGCTTAATTTGTAAAGGGAGGATCCTTACACTGCCTAGCTTTACGGCACCAGAGAATTTTTAACATGTGCTGAGGGGGTGCTAGATCATTGACGGGGGGAGCTGCGCAAAACTTGGCCACTAAATATTTAATATTCAATTTTGATCACAATTAAAGTTTTAATTTCATTAAATTGAACAAGCGCAACATTCAGCATTCAATCAAATATTCTAAAAGATATGCTATTATTAACAATAATGTTATTTCAACACAATATCTCGTTATTTCGACATATGTGTGCGTGCAACAAGCAAGGTGTGCATTTGTAAATCCGGTGACGCGTGTATTGATTTTTATTAATAAACAAGTGTTTTCTCTGATAGTGTCGACTCGGCTGCAAAGATGAAGTTGACGATCGCCATCTCCGTGTGAACGCGCCTAGAGAGAAATGCACATAAATAGGCCTAATGGATTACATAATCGTAGAGTAGCCTTTTTCTTTTTTCTTTTTGAATTATTTCGTTTAAAGACATTTCAAGCTTTGTGTATTTGATGTATTTTTCATGTCTGTGTGAGGCATACACTGAATTTCGTTAAGTTAGGATGAGATGCGCTCCAGTTCACGTGCAATGCAAGTGACCGCGCGGGCGCCTCCAATTGTCTGTTATATTTACTTATTAATTAAATCCAGGCATTGTTGATGAAAAATTGATTAAAATTAAGATACAATTTATACAAAACGAAATTCACTTTAAAGAAAGGCTTTCTACAAAACAAAACTTAATGAAGTGGTCAAAATCATGTCTGACCCGCATGTTTCATATTGCGCATCCTATAACTCGGTCGTGCTGTTCACTTTTCATAATCAACATAAATGGAAAATAAAAATAAAAATAACATTATAATATTTTAACAAATATGAAACTAAATGCACTTTTTAATGGCTAAAACAGTATAGTAGGCCTACATACTCTGTATTTGTACAAATTGCTGCACATTCATTTAATTCTGAATTTTGCACACAAGTTGAAAGGCATTTGTTCAAATCAAGTTCACGGATAATTGTGCATGCATTTATTAATCATTATTATGATACTAAAATCATAATGCTGTGTACAAAAAATCAGACGAGCCCAGAATATAAACGCAATTACACGTTAAGCATTTTCCTCCCATAGAAAACCATTATAAGAACGCTTAATGTGGCTTAATGCAGATTAGAATGTCCCCTTATTTTGTCGAAATAACGAGATATTATGTCGATACTAGGCTACTGCTGTGCCCACCGTGGTCTCCACATTCTTGATCAGCGGAAACGATTTTTGCTTGTTTGGGATCTGGCCAGGAATTTTATGCCAAATCATGTAGGTATATGGTTTGCGAACGTATAGGTGCTAATGTATTTCTGGCATGTGCAGTGACACGTAACTTTAAAACTATTTCTACAATCTATTTCTTCACTTGCTACAATAGACTTTAATTGTATTTATGCTACATTAGGGCTATATGTGGTCCAAAACAGACGAGCGTCTTGGATTAAATAAACAAAGCCAAATTTTCAAGTCTTATTTTGGGCTAAATTTGGACCAAATCAGACGGACCAAACAAAGCCCAATTTTCAACGTCTATGTTTGGGCTAAATTTGGACCAAAACAGACGGACCAAACAAAGCCCAATTTTCAACGTCTATGTTTGGGCTAAATTTGGACCAAATCAGACGGACCAAACAAAGCCCAATTTTCAACGTCTATGTTTGGGCTAAATTTGGACCAAATCAGACGGACCAAACAAAGCCCAATTTTCAACGTCTATGTTTGGGCTAAATTTGGACCAAATCAGACGGACCAAACAAAGCCCAATTTTCAACGTCTATTTTTGGGCTAAATGAAGACTATGACGGGCCGACTTGATTTAGCCCAAAAAACAACGTCTTAATGACGTCTGGTGCTGGGTGGGTAGCACTTGCGTCAGAATCTTGAAGCACACAGTGTCAACTGAGCTCGGCTCGCCATTGGATGAGACGCCTGGCTACCGTGCGAGTCTAATGGAAACTCACGCATGAATTTTCCTGCATTGAACTTGTTTTAGCGCCCACCAAAGTGAATTTTTGTCCCGCCAACGTCTTATTTGATCGGTGAGTAATGTAGATGAACGGCTGCGTTTGTGACAGGGCGCATGTTTAAGAGAGAGAGAGAGAGAGAGAGAGAGAGAGAGAGAGAGAGAGAGAGAGAGAGAGAGAGAGAGAGAGAGAGAGACGGTCGCGCGCGCGCGCACTCTCTGTGTAAACGACTTCACCGTCTCCAAACTAGGCGCTGTGTTGCTCTCTCTCCCTCGCACATATTAATCAAAATAAATCGACACGGTGGTAAAAGGTCGGAAGACCAAAGTTTCATGTGGAGCATTCGGAGATTTTTTTTTTTTTCCTGAATTACTGCTGGGTGTGAATTGTGCTAAATAAGTTGCCTTATCTTCTCTGAAAAGCGTTCCGGACATTCAGCTGACATAAAACAACACTTTAATTAAACAAAAAAAAACTATACAGTGATGAAATGTTTTCTATGTTGACACAAATCTTGGATGTCCATGTCCTAACTGCTGGGATAATCACAACGCGCACGACACGTCCAATTCGCGAACTAATGACTCATTTGAACCGATTCATTTTAATGAATGGTTAAAACAACTGATCTTTCCAGCAGTGAACTCAGGAGACGTCTGAATCGGTGTATAACTAATCAGTAACACTTTACAATAAGGTTCTATTTATTACATAAATTATATAAAAAGTACAGTTTGCTAACTCAAGCTTAAACTTTAAAATAAATAAAACCACTTGTTTTTTTTTTAAAAGCATATGACTACATTTTTCCACACAGTGTTATCAAGAATCGATAAGAGAATCGTTAAAGAATCGGATCGATAATCGGAATCGTCAGTGGCATTATTATTGATAAAATCTTATCAATTCCCATCCCTATGTGAAGACAGTAAAATTATAATCAAACATTAAAGAACATGTTTTTTTAATAGTTTTTTTTTTTTTTTTTTTAGAGTTAAAAGATTAAAACATTTTGCTAACACGAGGTCTTATTGTGTCACTGTCAGTCTTTTTCGGCTCGGCTCAATAATGGAGTTCAAAAAGTACTTCAAAAAGTAAAATGAGAATTCATATACAGGTGTAGGCCTAGTCTATCAATATAAGTCGCTCCGGAGTATAAGGCACATCAGTCAAAAAATGCGCCATGAAGAAGAAAAAACATATATAGGCCTAGCCTCGCACTGGACTATAAGTCGCATTTATTTAGAAATGTATAAAAAAAAAAAAAAAAAATGTTATGAACGGGACAGTTCTCCGTTACGGACGTGAGCGCTCTGAAAGCGGCACTAAAACTGCTTTAAAACTTTCACTGAGACCTCAAACAGAAAGCACAAAGCCTGTCTTTAAATTTAATCAATATTTCATCAACCAATTGTCTAGATTTAATAAGAAGTAAATATATTAAAAAATAGATAACCACGATACGAAGACGCCAGCGTGAACCTGGAGTTTGTCTCATGAATGAACCGAAACTCAGCGTATAGCCTACTTGCCTCACAGACCCGAGACATATATATAAAGCTTGAAATGTCTACTTTTAAACAGAACAATTCAAAACGAAAGAAAACAGACTGCTCTCCCGTATGAAATGTGCATTTCTCTCAGGCGCATTCACTACTGCGAAGATCACGAGTCAGCATTTCCAGCCGACAGACATAAAAAAAATTAAAATGTCTCCTGCTATATTTTACATATTCATAATCATTAATTTTGCCGGTTCGTTGTGACAGCTTTTAGGTGCCTTTACCCTTACATGTTACATGAACGCATCAGCTCTGAAAACATAGAGATTTTTTTTCTTTTGGGGGCATTTTGTTTGTGTTCAGACTTTCTCATTTGCCTGCGCGATGTTAGAGGACGCTGTTAATAAAGTTGCGAGTAGGCCTACACATTGGATTCACGTTTATTATTATAGGCTATTTAAAAAAATACTCAGTTTTTATGCCAGTCGTATCATTTTATTTTGTTGTATTTATCCGCCACACACCTTGAAGGCCGGTCCGTGAAAATATTGTCTGATATTAAACCGGACTGTGGCGCAAAAAAGGTTGGGGACCGCTACAAGTGATATACATGTAGATTTTTGTTCCTTTTTTGGAGCGAGCGGGGGGCGGTTTGAGTGGAGCGCGAAGCAAACTGCGTTGAGCGCTGAGCGAAAATGAGCAGAGCGGCCTGATGTAGCTTTGAGCGGGGGAGCAGAGGGGTGAACAGTTCAGTGAGCAATGAGCAGAGATTCTCACCGCTCCACTCCGCTCATATGCTCTGCCGCACGCTGCATTTTTTAAAATATTAATTTATCGGCCATTATAAATGCCGATACCGATAGTTAGGAAAATGCCTAATATCGGCCGGCCGATATATCGGTCGGGCTCTAGTATAAATAAATAAGAAACAACAGCATGTGTCTTACTGTAGTGCGGACCTACTTCCTTCCACCATGGATTAAAATCTCAAGTTGACAGTTGAGCCTCAGCCTCCATTACTAATTCTAAAATGTCTCTTTAGAACTAGTAACGAAGGAACGTTGTGTCGCTTCATTGACGCTTCTTGTATTATGTAGACAGAGTACAGCATTATGGTCTAATGAGAGAGATCGACTAAACAAGTGTATTACCTGCATCTGATATAGCATCCATTCTTCAGGTCGATGTCCATAACATTATATCCTAAAAAATCTTTTTGAATGTTGGCATATTATTTATATAAAATAATATTTATTGAACAACAAACCCCCAGGTTTTCTACCCTGTCTTTTCAATAGTATCCGGCAACCATCCGCACGCGCTCTCTCTACAGTGCTGAAGAAGCACGGATGATCTGAAAACACAGACAAGTAAGCTGGAGTTCAGCGATCTTCATTTGAGATTTTCTACTTAAATTAAAGTGTCATTCAGTCGGTCTGTGTTCTGGGTTTGTGAGACTAAATCTGCAATCAAAATGCTGGCTGATATCCAGCAGTGGTTCTCAAACCGAGGTACGTGGGGTGACGGGGGTTACGTGAACAAAATGCTGAGTTTTGCCGTTCATTTAATACAACTCCACCTTAAAATAAAACGGAGTATGAATTTCTAGCAGGTAAAATGCTGTAAATAGGTATGTGACATCCAATCAGATTTCGCGGTGAAAACCAGACTGCAGTGCATCCACACAAGTCAGCAAATCGCACTACATAGTCCTGTTCTCGACAATATAAATAAACTAATCTTTCTTTATTTATTTCTGTCTATATATCTTTCTTTCTTTCTAACTAATCTTTCTTTATTTCTTTCTATATATCTTTCTTTCTTTCTAACTAGTATTTCTTTCTTTCTTTCTAACTAGTATTTCTTTCTTTCTTTCTTTTTCTTTCTTTCTTTCTTTCTTTCTTTCTTTCTTTCTTTCTTTCTTTCTTTCTTTCTTTCTTTCTTTCTTTCTTTCTTTCTTTCTTTCTTTCTTTCTTTCTAACTAGTATTTCTTTCTTTCTTTCTAACTAGTATTTCTTTCTTTCTTTCTTTCTAACTAATCTTTCTTTTATCTATCTATCTATCTATCTATATATCCTCAAACTTTTATCTATCTATCTATCTATCTATCTATCTATCTATCTATCTATCTATCTATCTATCTATCTATCTATCTATCTATCTATCTAAATAATCTTTCTTTCTAACTTTTTTCTTTCTTTATTTCTTTCTATCTATATATCTCTTTCTTTCTAACTAGTATTTCTTTCTTTCTAACTAGTATTTCTTTCTTTCTAACTAATCTTTCTTTATTTCTTTATTTCTAACTAATCTTTCTTTCTTTCTTTCTTTCTTTCTTTCTTTCTTTCTTTCTTTCTTTCTTTCTTTCTTTCTTTCTTTCTTTCTTTCTTTCTTTCTTTCTTTCTTTCTGACTAATCTTTGTTTCTTTCTTTCCAACTATTCTTTCTTTCTAACTAATCTAGCAATCAAACTTTAAACTACATTACACTTCTAACTTTAAACTTCTTCAAACTCTCTGGTCCGGCTTTCTCAAGCCAACTTAAAGTTTGTCTCAACAAACTTTTTTTTCTAGTTAAGTTGGCTTGAGAGAGCCAACTTACTGAAATCCTATTTAAACTTATTAGTGGTGCTTGCCAAAGGCAAGGCATCACTAGTGTTCTCTTGCATACTTATTAGTGGTGCTTGTCAAAGGCAAGGCATCACTATTGTTATTGCTCATACTTATTATTTTTAGTGGGTGCTTGCCAAAGGCGAAGCAACACTATTGTTATTGTTCATACTTATTATTATTATTATTATTATTATTATTATTACCCCTATTGTATCCGTTAGTTTTCTTATTATTAGGGGCCAAGCCCCGAAGGGGATAGCCCCTATTGTAATTGTTAGTTTTCTTATTAGGGGCCAAGCACCAAAGGTGCAGAGGCACCTATTGTATCTGTTCCCGTTCTTATTAGGGGCCAAGCACCAAAGGTGCGGAGGCACCTATTGTATCTGTTCCCGTTCTTATTATTATTATTATTATTATTCCGCTCTGGGAGTCTATGGCAGCCCATAGAACCGCTTGTGGGAAAGTTATAAAATTTGGCACACTAATAGAGGACAGTCCAGTCTGTCTCCATAGCAAATTTGGTGTCTTAAAACCAATCCCTCTAGCGCCACCAACTGTCCAAAATTTCACTCATATTTATGCTAATAACTTTTGAACCGTACGGCCTATCAACAAAATAATTTTTTCCTCTGATTCCCTAGCTCAAGACGATTCACCTTTCATCTTCATTTTTAATTTTCCGAAAAACATACTTTTTTTGAACTCCTCCTAGGCCGTTGCTCCGATTTTCACGAAAATTTTTCAAGTTGATTCGTCAAACTGTTTTCGTTAAACGCACAAACAAATTTTACATAGCGCTTGCAAAAACAGACGTAAGGCTGTAACACTTTATTGGATTCAGACCAAACTTGGTACATGTCATCACAAGCATGACCTGAGGCTACATGCTGCGTTTCGGCGCAGCGCCACCTACTGGTCCGAGGCCGCAGGCCGAGTGTCGTACTAAAGGCACTCGTTATTAAAGATTTGAAGAACTCTATAAAAACTCCATAGTAACCATCTTTGACAACTACCAACCACCCAGTAACACCATAGCAACCACCAAAAATACCTTAGCAACCACCCTGAACACCCCAGCAACGTCTAGAAACGCTGTAGTAACCACACAAAATAGCCTAGCAACCACCCGTAATACCCTACCAACCGCCTAGCAACAGCATAGCAACCACCCAGAGCACCCTAGAAACTGCCTAGCAACAGCATATTAACCACCCAGAACACCCTAGCAACCACCTAGCAATAGCATCTTGTTAAAATCATGCTAGCAACATGTTAATCATGCTAGCATCATGCTACCAAAATGCTAATCAAGCTAGCATCATGCTATCAACATGCTAATCATGCTAGCATCATGCTACCAACATGATAATCAAGCGCCACCTTTTGATAAAGTGGGGGGTTAGTTTTATCTACAGTAACATAATTCGGTATGTATATTGTTCTCATCAAGCCAGACAACTTTCTAATTTACAGTCATTAGCTCCGACCAACAGGAAGTCAGATATTTTGGTTTGAATGTGGATTTTCTTTAGAATTTTCTCTCTCTCTCTCTCTCTCTCTCTGTCTCTGCGTCTGTGTGTGGGGGGGATTTGTCTATTGCTTTTAATGTTTTTCAAGGTTTCAGGGGCTTTTGTGGCCCTTAACGTGCTCAAAAACTCTTGAAACTTTGCACACAGTTCAGAACCCGCGGCCATCAGGGCCGGGCTGAAGCTGGTACCTGGGTGTGGCAGGGGGGCTCAACAGCGCCCCCTTGAACGGGGTCCGAAAACTTGGTCCATATATCAAACACGCTTGCATGAATTAATATGAAACTCAGTACACATTTAGATCTCATCGGGCCGAACAACTTTCCCTTGGTCAAGTTTTACGCCAGCCCAACAGGAAGTTGGCTATTATGGGTTGTTTGGTAAACGCTTGCTGTGGAATTTGAAATACTCCTCCTAGCCAATTCATCCAATCGGCAATAATCTCGGTGTGCATGTAGTCAAGACATTGAGGATGCTAAATTGCGGAAGGATTTTTGATATCTCGAACTGTTTGGCCGTGGCGAGGAAACTAATTTATGGCGAGAAAAGAGAAACATGAAATGTTATAACTTCTGCATACATTAACTGATCTTGATGAAACTTCAGCAGTGTGTTCGTGGTAAGAGGCCGATCAGATGGATGCAACTATTGTGAGTCAAAGTTATAGCGCCACCAACTGGCAGCAGGAAGTGTGTCACTTTCAAAATGCTTTTGACAAAATTGGGGGGGGGGGGTTAGTTTTACCTACAGTTACAAAACTCAGTACGTATATTGTTCTCATCGAGCCGGACAACTTTCTAATTTATAGTCATTAGCTCCGAGCAACAGGAAGTCAGATATTTTGGTTTTGCTATAGTGAGGGATTAAAGTAATGTCCAAAAAGGAAACACTAAAAGCCTCATATCTTCTAAAAATGTAATTATACACCATTTATTTCTAAATAAAAGTATACAAATATCACAACTAAACCCATTTTATTCTTTTTTTTTTTTTCAATTTAAGAATTATAAGTTTAAAAACAGTAATAGTAAAAAAAAAAAAATCAAATCATACCGTGGGGAGAACAAGTATTTGATACACTGCTGATTTTGCAGGTTTTCCTACTTACAAAGCATGTAGAGGTCTGTCATTTTTATCATAGGTACACTTCAACTGTGAGAGACGGAATCTAAAACAAAAATCCAGAAAATCACATTGTATGATTTTTAAATAATTAATTTGCATTTTATTGCATGACATAAGTATTTGATCACCTACCAACCAGTAAGAATTCCGGCTCTCACAGACCTGTTAGTTTTTCTTTAAGAAGCCCTCCTGTTCTCCTCTCATTACCTGTATTAACTGCACCTGTTTGAACTTGTTATCTGTATAAAAGACACCTGTCCACACACTCAATCAAACAGACTCCAACCTCTCCACAATGGCCAAGACCAGAGAGCTGTGTAAGGACATCAGGGATAAAATTGTAGACCTGCACAAGGCTGGGATGGGCTATAGGACAATAGGCAAGCAGCTTGGTGAGAAGGCAACAACTGTTGGCGCAATTATTAGAAAATGGAAGAAGTTCAAGATGACGGTCAATCTCCCTCGGTCTGGGGCACCATGCAAGATCTCACCTCGTGCGGCATCAATGATCATGAGGATGGTGAGGGATCAGGCCAGAACTACACGGCAGGACCTGGTCAATGACCTAAAGAGAGCTGGGACCACAGTCTCAAAGGAAACCATTAGTAACACACTACGCTGTCATAGATTAAAATCCTGCAGCGCATGCAAGGTCCCCCTGCTCAAGCCAGCGCATGTCCAGGCCCGTCTGAAGTTTGCCAATGACCATCTGGATGATCCAGAGGAGGAATGGGAGAAGGTCATGTGGTTTGATGAGACAAAAATTTAGCTTTTTGGTCTAAACTCCACTTGCCGTGTTTGGAGGAAGAAGAAGGATGAGTACAACCCCAAGAACACCATCCCAACCGTGAAGCATGGAGGTGGAAACATTATTCTTTGGGGATGCTTTTCTGCAAAGGGGACAGGGCGACTGCACCGTATTGAGGGGAGGATGGATGGGGCCATGTATCGCGAGATCTTGGCCAACAACCTCCTTCCCTCAGTAAGAGCATTGAAGATGGGTCGTGGCTGGGTTTTCCAGCATGACAACGACCCGAAACACACAGCCAGGGCAACTAAGGAGTGGCTCCGTAAGAAGCATCTCAAGGTCCTGGAGTGTCCTAGCCAGTCTCCAGACCTGAACCCAATAGAAAATTTTGGAGGGAGCTGAAAGTCCGTATTGCCCAGCGACAGCCCCGAAACCTGAAGGATCTAGAGAAGGTCTGTATGGAGGAGTGGGCCAAAATCCCTGCTGCAGTGTGTGCAAACCTGGTCAAGAACTACAGGAAACGTATGATCTCTGTAATTGCAAACAAAGGTTTCTGTACCAAATATTAAGTTCTGCTTTTCTGATGTATCAAATACTTGTCATGCAATAAAATGCAAATTAATTTTCTTAAAAATCATACAATGTGATTTATGGATTTTTGTTTTAGATTCCGTCACTCACAGTTGAAGAGTACCTATGATAAAAATTACAGACTTCTACATGCTTTGTAAGTGGGAAAACCTGCAAAATCGGCAGTGTATCAAATACTTGTTCTCCCCACTGTACATAGGGCTATACTGCCCTCTTGTGTTCAAAATCAGGTAGGCCTATTGTATCTATATAAAAATATACTAGGTATGTGACAGTGAGAATATTTTACCACCGGTTAATCAACGTGTGACACCGCTGGGGGCTTTTGAATCGCTAACTACAGAGCGAGCGTTTTCAATGAATTCCTAGGGAAGTAGGAATGAACTAAAATACGTTGACTCTGTTCTGCTCGTTCCTCGCCGTGGGCGCGCACCGTTATGAATGCCCATGCAGCCGTGAGCATTTTAGTTTAATTTTTAAATTAGCACCTTTCGGGGGGGTGGATAGCTTGAATTTATTTTACAAAAGCACAATGTTGTGTTTTATTGCGACTGTACACAAATATAAGTTAACACTTTGCAGTTTGAATGATGTCCTGTATGAACAAAATGATGATGTTTTTATGTGTCCACTGTTCAATCGCGCCCGCGCCACACCCACACACACATTCCAGCATTGCAATCTTGACATCGCAGCCTGTTCATTATATATAATAATAAAATAGTCAACCTAACATATAAAATTACACTGCTCTGTTTAAAGGAGAACTTGGTAACTTTTTTAACTTAATAAAACTGTCTAGAAATCATTTGGATGGTAAAACAACCTGTTCTAGTGATATTGGTGACTTTCCCCGCTCCCCCCAGCGTTCCCAGGCAGAAAACCAACCTTGCAACTTGGGGACTACCGTCCCGGCAAAATAGAAATTGGAAGTCTCGTGAGAAGCGAGAACGAGAACGAGCGCGAAACACGAATTGCTTTACGGCAATTCGACATAAACACACACGCTTGTATTACCAGATTACCCACCTCGGTAGACATAGCTCCACACGATACAGTTGGCTTGCTCCGATCAAAACAAACGCACATGAGCAGCGGTAGAGAGGGGGAGGAGGCCGCCGCAAGTGAGTTTTTTACGACCGTGTTGTGAAATATCCGCCCCCCCCACAGCTGTAGGGGGAGCTCGTGGGGAAAACATGCGACAACAAAAGGGAAAATCAGCGAAGAAGTGACTAGAGTTCGCTAGAGTTGCCGAGTTCTCCTTTAAATAGTCAGTCGTACAATTCGTACCATTCACAGTAAGCACCGCTCCACTGTGATGTTTTCAAGCATATTTTTGCGCGTGTGAAGAGGATGATTTTTTCCGTCGATATTGGAACGTGAGTGAAGTACAAAGCCTATGATAAAGAATAGTTTAGCATCCAAATACATCGCAAATGTTGAAACATTTTGATTCTAATGAGAGAGTTATGTGAGCCCAACACTGCTTACATTCGTTTTCATTTTTATTTTATTTCGTTTTGGCTTGTTTATAGTTATTTTTTTATTCTTGTTCCGTTCTGAATATCATTAAATTTAAATTTAATTTGATTTGTTGTGGAATATTTTGAGTGTATCATAAAATCAGAATAATTCTCTAGTTTTAGTGATTCCCTAGTTATCTTTTTATTTAATTTTTTTCATTGTTCTAATCAGGTCAGGCAAGTAAAATTCTCTGTGTCTTGTCCCTTAAATTTTATTTATATATATATATATATATATATATATATATATATATATATATATAGCGGGCCCAAGACGGTGGCACCGCCACCCCGGTGCCTTTAGGATAACTAAAGGCACTAGGGTGGCGGTGCCACCAGCTTGGGCCCGTCATCGCTGCTCGCAGCTATATTTATATTTTCAATTATCACTGTTTTGATTATTCAGGAGACAAGGACACTTGCAGAGATTGCTAAGGCTGAGCTGGACGGCACGGTGGTGGGGAACAGGCCTATCCGGATTCGTTTTGCCACACATGGGGCTGCACTCACAGTACGAAACCTCTCACCAGTGGTGTCTAATGAGCTTCTTGAACAGGCCTTCTCACAGTTCGGCCCAGTAGAGCGGGCAGTCGTGGTGGTTGATGACCGAGGACGACCCACAGGCAAGGGGATTGTGGAGTTTGCCAATAAGCCTGCTGCCCGAAAAGCCTTGGACCGCTGTGCAGATGGAGCCCTTTTGCTTACAATGTAGTAACTTTTCATTTTCACAGTATGATCTGTGTTTATCAGTGATTGACCTGTCTGTATATCAAATATGTTAAGTCAAGTAAGAGAGTTTTGACATGGATTTTTTTTTCTTAATTTTTGTCCTTCAGGTCCCCTCGTCCAGTCATTCTTGAGCCAACAGAACAGTTTGATTATGAAGATGGTCTATCAGAAAAACTGTTGCAAAAATCAGCACAGTATCACAAGTATGTATTTAGATAATTGAGAATAATTGCATTCCATATGCATATAGTATATCTAAAGAAAAAAAGTTTTAAATTAACCACAAGAATCTGCAATACAGGGAACGGGAGCATCAGCCACGCTTTGCACAGCCAGGCACCTTTGAGTTTGAGTACTCATCTCGCTGGAAGGCTCTGGATGAGATGGATAAACAGCAGAGGGAACAAGTGGAATGCAACATACAGGAGGCAAAAGAGAAATTGGAGGCTGAAATGGAGGCTGCCAAACATGAGCATCAACTTATGATGATGAGACAAGGTAGTATGCAGTTTTACAACATATTAGTTTTCTAAAAGAGACACTTATTTTGCCCACCACAATGTTGTGAGGGAAATACTTAAATATTTGGATATACATTTTTTTTTTTTTTTGCTTGAAAAGGCATAAATTGTAAAGAGGACAACATACATGAGTACACAATGACTGTGATCTCCCACAACCAGTGTGTTGTCTTGTTTCCCTCCTTCAGGGAACAGTACTTATATTCTTAACTTTGTCATTGTAAATATTTGTGGACTAATACCAACAGATCTCATGAGACGTCAGGAGGAACTGCGACGCTTGGAGGAGCTCAGGAATCAGGAGCTGCAGAAACGCAAGCAGGTTGAGATGAGGTGTGCTTTTATTCCTTTTTATTATTATTATTATTCCCCATTCCCAATGTTTTCCTTTAAACTATTTGCAAATTAAACTTTTAATACCGAAGTGTCAAAATAGGAATGATTTGAAAGCTTAGAGTCTGAACTTTACAATGAATGTTGCCAGTTTGATTAACTTCTAAGTAGTGCCAAGTTGCAGATAAATAAATAAAAATCATCATTTGTGAAATACTTTTTTGTACTATGTATGTAATGCGTCAAAAACATCTTAGAGCTCAGATAGTCATGTGTCATATGTAAGACCCACATGTAAATAATATACGGATAATATACGGATGCAGCATTTATGTCACGTTTTCGCTCGTAACTTCATGAAACATGCTCCGATCGTGGACAATGGCACAGCATTAATTACAGCAGATTCTCACGATTAAAATTAGTAAATTAAAATAAGTCCATGAGTTGATCAACATAATCCATTGCGTCGATCACAAGATATAAGGAACAATTTTAAAAATACCCATTAGTGGGATGTCAAGGGCTAAACAAATGCTGTAACTTTTGATTACTTAATGCTATCACCACAACATTTCATACAGATGCAGCTCACATGTAGGAGAACTTCACTAAAAAATAATTTTCCTCTTACCTTATTTCCTTCCTGAGCTATTGCATGTCAAATAAGAAAGATATGTAAAACTATAATACAAAAAAAAATATATAAAATTATTTATTCATTTATTTATTTATTTATTTATCTATCAGCAGTTTCTCAGCATGAGAATGTCCAAATGTAATGATTTTTTTTCTTCAAAAAATTTGGTTTTCTATCAAACGATGCCTACCTTTTTTACTCTCCTTGCTACAGTTTTGGAGCAGTTTTATGAGCAGTTTTATGAGTACTTTTGTGTATGTCACTCTAAAATATAGAAAACAAACAACTTTAAAAATGCCTTCAGGGCTGTCACACTTGCACTACTTCAGACAAAAAGATTTGCAGCAGTCAATTTGTCATGTCCAGTGTGAACAGTGGCATGGTCGCATCTTTTTTTTTCTTTTTCTTTCTCTGAAATGTCACTTTTGTTTTCAGTTACTTTTGTTTGCTGGCTAAACTGCAAGTATAGTAATCATACAGGCAGTATACTTTCATATAACAGGACACTTCAGAACTGGAAGAATTATTAGAATTAATTACTAAATAACTAGAATTATTCGATTTACGGTCGTCTTCAGTAATATAAAAATGTGTTCTGTGTAGTACTTGTATTCATAGTATTAGTACTTGCATCATATAATTACTATATTATAATTTGTACAAATATAGGATAAAAATCCTTTTTGCAGCCTAAAATAACATGCAGACATAGTGTGCAAATCAACATATGTTTGGTTTTGTACACCAGAAAGCAATTTTATGTTATCAGTGTACAAAAACACAACAAAAGCTTTGTAAACATTTAATCTGGTAAATATTTATTGAAGTGTTTACTTAGTTGTTGTTTCATGTCTACAAAACATTGCATATTCATTTTATATTAATTGTTTAACTTAAACACGAAAGTTCACACAAATACACCATTTTGAAGGTTAGAAAGCCAAACATGTTATATAAATAAATAAATCTAAAAAGGGCCTATTGATAATTACTAATGGACTTTTTGAGCTACAAATGATAATTTCACACACATTTTAAATGGACCTATTGAAAGGAACTCTTCATCTAAATGTAAATGTTAAACGTGTCCACTTTTACCACATCTTATGATCACTTATAGTGGGCTCTACAAACACTGGCACACATGGTAAATATAAATATGAGCAAAACTGTGAAAATGTGTTTTTGCAATTCACAAAAATCTTTTTCCCCTTTATTTATTTATTTATTTATTTATTTATTTATTTATTTATTTATTTATTTATAATAAAAAAATCATCTTCTATAATAGATATTTTAATATCTGTTAATATAGATTAAAAATATTAAATTTTATTAATTATTAAATTATATTAAAAAAAAAATCTTCACTTTTTAACACTTTAAGTACAGCCTTTTACATTCTTGTACATTCATTAAAATTCCATACAACCATAAGATCGCTGCATTTACTCTACAAAGATTTTTTTTTTTTTTAAACACTCAGAATAAGAATGCTCCTCCTGTTTTAGCAAATGGTAATATTCAAAATTGACTATTATAATCGTAATGAATGCAAAATGTTAGATTTTGCTGTATTTGGCAGATCAGTTGTTTGGGTGGCTCGCCAATGTATTAAATTTCTCTAATTAATAAAATAAGTAAGTTTGACCAGAGTTCGTGTGGAGAGAAGAATTTAAGGTTTGTAGTGTAGCAGTTCTTCAGCAGCGATGTTAGCATGTCGTCCTTCAATAATCTTAACCCAAAGTTCTGTCTGTGTGACAACTTTATACATGAAGATAATAGGGAAACTATTTCATACAATAGAAAACAGTTAGGACGTCCCACAGGAGATGGATCTACACTGCAATCTACTCTGAGCAATGCTGTTTCTTTGTCATTCACACCCATCAGTTTCCATGGGCCATATGTCTGTATGGGCCATTTAGTTTACACCTTTACAGACACAGAGTTGATTGCATCTGAGGCACAGTCACAATGTAAATGCATCTGACTGAAAATACAAAATTTTTCGAAATTAAAACAAAAATATGTTGAAGAATATATCAATTCTACAAGGTCAGAACCTGCATTGTCCCTCAATGATTAGTCATCTACATCTGTTAAATTCAAATCCTTAATATAATTAATGAAAGGACTCCATATGTTATCAAATACATTCTGTTTAGACTTTAAAATGCAAGTTAGCCTTTCTAATGAAAGGCTTGACAACATCTGTCTTATCCATTGAGTAGGACTTGTTTTGTGAATCTTCGTCCACAACAGAGCGACACATTTTTTTGGCATAAATCAAGCTGAGGTCTATAAATGCTCACTCATTTCTACTGTAACTTTGTTTCACTGGGTATCCCAACAGAAAAAAGCTTAGGTTCTAGTAAAATTTGTTTTGAAATATTCTCAATTATAACTCTTACCTCTTCCCAGAATGACAAACAAAGTTCCTCTATCTTCAATACATTTTGTACATATATCTGGTATGTTTTTATTATATCTATTTAATTCCACCAGTGCTGCATATGTCCACATTAACCATTTATACTGTATACGTTTTAGTCGTGTATTTATAGACATAGTGTGAACCTTAGTACAAGCTGCTTTCCAATCCTCATCTGAAACTTCAAATTGCAAGTTTTCCTTCCATGCATTCAACTTATATTGTGAATTTTTTAGATTAAAAAGATGTCAGCAACCTGTAAAATTCTGATATAATATCCTTTCTCAAACTATCCTTTATCATAATTTTTCCAAAGATGAATGTGGGGGTCTAGTAAGGGCATTATCTTGATTTGAAAAAAATGCTTCCTATTGAGGCTGAAATTAAACCTCAACCTCAAAAGATATCATCTGTCAAATAAAGATCTTGGATAATTTTTTGCTGTGTCTGAGTATATGTATGAGGGAAGACGTAGGGCTAGATTGTGAGATTCCATTTCAGAGTCGGTATGGAGACTCACTTTTTGAAAAGTAAAACATAACAAAACATAGACCTCAGCTGTGTACTCGGCAGTAGTACTACAATAAGTTTGGACATTAAGCCCTCTTTGTTAAATGGTAAATACAACAAAGACAAAATAAGTCTTGCCCTCCTATTGTTCCATGTAAATCTGACAAACATGGTTTTGATTTGAGAACAAATCTGAAGGTGGTTGTTGTGGCAAAAATATTCATTAAACAATCAATCACTGCGTAAGAGACACTCTGAAATTCAAATGATCATTAAAAAGTAGTTTATTCTTGCAAGAAGGCCCAGTTGCCACACAGAAGTCAAAAGTACAGTCTGTGAAACAAGTGCGACGAGGAAGGGAGGGCAGAGGAGTCTTTATACTGCTTTCAAGGTCTTCTGCTTACAGGCCCTTATCTAAACAAGGGAAGGTTTCTCTGCTAGTGATCTAATCCTGCTGAGTTTATTCTTACAAACTCACAAGTTCTAAATTGGACGGCCTCTGACCCTAGGGGACATAGGCACCTTTTCAATCTGCCTCCTCCTGACGTCTCACCTGTTTCCCAGTGTTTAAAAAAAACACACACACATTAGTCATATGTTGGCAGACCATGTACAGTCCAACAAAGAGTCATTTCAATGTCTTACTGAAAGTAAATGAAAATCAATACTGTAAATCAATGAAAATCAAAAAATTGCCATAACATTTCCCCCTTTTTATCATTTATTGATAACTGATCAATCAATAATAAAAATAATAATAAATGAACCAAGTTTAAGTCTTACATCACACTCATACTTCTCATTTCTGATTTTCATATAACTGATAACTCTTCTTTAAACTTGTAGGAAAAGAAAATTAAAAGAAAATAAGCTTAGGCTGTTTTTTGTAAGGTTAGGCCCTTAATTTTAAAGCAAGCAAGTAAAGATTCATATAAGGCCGGGCTAGTCGGATAAACACTGTTATCGCGTCCCCAACACTAGGTCGGACCCACATTCACCCCAATATGAACAAGAAATAATATGGAAAAACTTCATCACCCCATGATTGATTTCACAATCTTAAAAAGATACAAAGAAATAAAGTACATAAAAAGAAATCCCTCATTTCAATCCCTCGCATTTGTACGCCACCTCGTGACACGGATCGCTGCTGCTTTTAACCCTCTTTACATTATCATCGTACGTATTCACCCATGACTAACAAAATTATCAGAATAACACAATCATAACTCCTATACATTCAGCCTTTTCCATTAATCCACACCCATCTACATATTTCCTAACCATATTTTGTTTACTTTTAATTCAATTGAGCAATGTTTTTACTTAGTAAGCTCTATTTAATACCCTATTTAATCAAATCTAACCAGAAGAGTTTTATGATTTTATCCATTCTACCCAATTTGGTTGTTAAAAAAATTAACTCTTACTTTTCCATTACAGACCGACTGTCTTTTTTTTTTTTTTATGACCGTACTTCACATCATTGAATAGATTTTATACTTTTCCTGAAAACATTTGCACCAATCAAATCATTAGATCTATATCAATACTAAGCCCTAGTTTGATTTAATCAAATAAAATCATCAAAATCGTCACAAAACAAATTATTCTGCTAAACTTAAACCATTAGTTGATCCACATCCTCCTCCAGGTGTGTTGACCATCTCGTTCGCCCCATGGACATTCCGTCTTCACCAGGTTGACTCTTTGCGAATCGTTGCAATGGGCTTTCCATCGTTGGCAAGGGAGGCCGTTACTAGCATGAGCCTTTGATCCCTTACTTTCTGCTCTATGGGATGGTTGAGGCTTGTCGTTGTAGTCAAAGGTGAGAGGCTTGGACCCAGGTGTCACCCTCTCCAACCATTTTCTGATCATTACAAGATTTTTCAGATCACGACCGCACTCCCACTGGAATGAACCATTTCCTGCCTGCTGTCACCTGTGAATGCAGACCCTAGCTATTTTGTTATTGACCGCTCGTCTGGCCGGTCGTCCCTTTTGGTGTGACCTGTTGAATCAACAGCCTGAAACATATTGTCACCAGATAATTTTGCTCACTGTATAGCACTCAGGGTCCTTGTTTTCCCTGAAAAACACTCAACCCACTTTGCTCATGTTAACAAAACAATATTTATACATTTGGAACAGAATCAGTTCTGTTTGACACAATCCATCCTGACATTCTGCAAAGGGAAAATTTTAAGTTATGCGCTTGCGCAGGTGTGGCTGTTTCTTTCTGCCACTATAATAACTCAAGCCAGGATAGTGAGCTCAATTCATCCATAGCCATTATTTTGCTGGGCACACTCTGACCTGTATCAAAAGTCTGCATGCTCTGTAAAGAAAAACAAACGTTGAGGTTATTGTCAGATAATAAAGTACACATAGTTTCTTTTGTCTGCTGTGTTGCCGCGGCCTTCGCTGCCGAATCTGCCCTGGCGTTTCCTGTTGAAACAGTCCTTGTTATTAGCACACTTACAGAAAGCAATTTTGTTAGGGAGAAAAATTACGACTTACAGGGCTTTTACTCAGTTAAACCCAGTGTCCTCCCAACATTTATCGTCCCACCTGTTCGATTGCATTCAGCAAATTTGAACCCCTTGGTATGGCAATTGTTACCATCCCCCTTCTGATGCATGATGCACTTCAACTCATGCATCAATTTAACATAATGGTGTTTGGATAAACAAAGTTTACAACACTAACCCAAATGTTGTCCTTCAACCAAATTTCCTCCAGACATCTTTTTTTTTTTTTTTTCTCTGAAACAAAGTATTACGTAAGCCACAATCTCATCTTTTTATCTAATAATTTGAAGGGCACTGGCCCTGAGTCTCACTGCTTTTCAGTCCTTTTATTTAGTCTCTCAAGTCAGTCATCTACAAACATTTTTCAATGTCAAAGTCATCAATTGTTTCTATCAGGTCAGGTCGTGGTGTACAGACTTAATCGTCATTGTCAGTCAAACAACATTCTCCTCCTTTGTTCACAATAATCATAAATCTGAGGGGCTCTCTGGATAATTTGATATTGACTTAGCCAATGTGTCACTTTGTTGTTGCCATCAAATCTATAACATTTTCGTTTATATCAACCCACGATGGACGCCGATCTACAACGATTCCAATTTACATAAATACTTAAACTGATCCAGAAAGTAATTCAAATCTACTGCACAACATAAATGACCAAAGTAATAACTAACAGACAGAGCTTGATGATCAGTCAACTGAAACTTGCCCCGTGTTCTGTTTTGTCTTTTCATCAGATTTTTGGCTTCTTTAAACTTTGTCATTTGCCTTAACCCATCTGTAATGATAGAACACTCATTCCAGAGGTTAATGACACATATACACACTATTCAGACGAAATAGCTGCTCTAAACTAACACATACCAAACATGAATTAACTCTCATACAAAACATACAATGCTGTCACCATCAAACACACACACTCACACCTGACTATGAACTCATATTCATATCTTCTGGTGTTTACTCTAAACATATTTAAATTTTAAATAAGATTTTAAACTTCTCATTTTCCTGTAGCTTTTATCTAATTTTGCATGGTCTCTTTACCAGTTTCAAAGCACATTTGTTCATTATTCATTTTCTCTTAGAAAAGTCAGCTGGGTTGTTTTGGTTCATTAAGTTGGCTTGAGAAAGCCAACTTACTGAAATCCTATTTAAACTTATTAAGTTGGCTTGAGAGAGCCAACTTACTGAAATCCTATTTAAACTTATTAAGTTGGCTTGAGAAAGCCAACATATTGAAATCCTATTTAAACTTATTATTATTATTCTTCTGACCCTAAAAAAATCTATATCAAACTCCTCCTAGAGCTTTAACTCTACATACTCCAAACTCGGCTCAGACACTCAAACTGATCTGACTCGGTATGCTATATCTTTTCAGACTGATCGGACTTACGGTTTTCCTAAAAATGACGATCAAAACTCGAAAAAACTCATTCAAAAACTCCCATTGACTTACATTGGGGAGTTCTAAAAAATTCAAACCGACAAAAATTTAAATCTAAACACCTTGAAGACTAAACCAAACTGCCGTTCTATATACTATATGAGCCATTGAGACTCATTTAAACTAATAAACTATAAACTATAAACACTTATAAACTAATTAACTTATAAACTCATGAATTCATAAACTTATGAACTCTTAAACTCATAAATTAATAAACTCTGAACTCTTAATCTCATTTAAACTTATAAACTCTAAACTGATTTAAACTTATAAACTCAAAACTCAAGAACTCATACACTTATTAACTCATCAATTTATACACTTATAAACTCTAAACTCAGACACACACACTGAGTTTATGAGTGAGTGTGTGAGCGAGTTAGTGGGTGTGTGTGTGTGTGTGTGTGTCTGTGTGTTTGTGTGTTTGTTTGTGTGTGTGTGTGTGTGTGTGTGTGTCTAACTTATTTATCTATCTCTCAAACTTCAAACTACTGTAAACTACTGTAAACTTAAAACCACTATAAACTTCTTAAGTTTAAATCTTTCAGCTCCCAAGCAACTCCATAGCAACCAAACTCGAGTACCCTAGCAACCGTTTTGTAAGACCTATATCTCTGTATCAGAACATCGTATAGAGATGAGGTTTGGCTCTTTTGACTCGTGCTAGCAAACAGCACTTCCAACATGCTACATATGCTAGCAGTGAATAGCTACATGCTAATAGCGATTAGTTAAGTGTTAAATCATGCCAAGATCATGCTAAGAACTCCATAGTAACCATCTGTGACAACTACCAACCACCTAGTAACACCATATCAACCGCCCTGAATACCATAGCAACCCCCCAGAACACCCTAGCAACCGCCTAGCAACCACCCAAAAGACCCTAGCAACCACCCAGAACACCGTAGCAACCACCCAAAATACCCTAGCAACCACCCAAAACACCCTAGCAACCGCCTAGCAACCACCCAAAAGACCCTAGCAACCGCCTAGCAACCACCCAAAAGACCCTAGCAACCACCCAAAATATCCTAGCAACCGCCTAGCAACCACCCAAAAGACCCTAGCAACCACCATAAATATCCTAGCAACCGCCTAGCAACCACCCAGAATATCCTAGCAACCACCCAAAACAGCCTAGCAACAACCCAGAACACCCTAGCAACCGCCTAGCAACCACCCAAAAGACCCTAGCAACCGCCTAGCAACCACCCAAAATATCCTAGCAACCACCCAAAACACCCTAGCAACCGCCTAGCAACCACCCAAAAGACCCTAGCAACCACCCAAAACAGCCTAGCAACCACCCAGAACACCCTAGCCACCACCTAGCAACCACCCAGAATACCTTAGCAACGCCTAGCAACACCATAGCAACCACCCATAACACCCTTGCAACTGCCTAGCAACCACCCAGAACACCCTAGCAACCACCCAAAATACCTTAGCAACCGCCTAGCAACACCATAGCAACCACCCATAACACCCTAGCAACCGCCTAGCAACCACCCAAAAGACTCTAGCAACCACCCAAAATATCCTAGCAACCACCCAAAACACCCTAGCAACCGCCTAGCAACCACCCAAAAGACCCTAGCAACCGCCTAGCAACCACCCAAAAGACCCTAGCAACCACCTAAAATATCCTAGCAACCACCCAGAACACCCTAGCAACCACCTAGCAACCGCCTAGCAACCACACAAAAGACCCTAGCAACCACCCAAAACACCCTAGCAACCACCCAAAACACCCTAGCAACCGCCTAGCAACCACCCAGAATACCTTAGCAACCGCCTAGCAACACCATAGCGACCACCCATAACATCATAACAACCGCCTAGCAAAAAACTTTCCGGTCCAAACTTTCTCAAGCCAACTTAAAGTTTGTCTCGACGAACTTTCGCATCTAGTTATTATTATTCTTCTTCTGACTCTGAAATTTACAACTCAAACTCCTCCTAGAGCTTTAACTCTACATACTCCAAACTCGGCTAAGACCTTCAGCCTATTCTGACTCGGTATGCTATATCTTTTCAGACTGATCGGACTTACGGTTTTCCTAAAAATGACGATCAAAACTCAAAAAAACTCATTCAAAAACTCCCATTGACTTACATTGGGGAGTTCTAAAAAATTCAAATTTAGATTCAAACTGACCAACCGACAAAAATTCAAATCTAAACACCTTGAAGACTAAACCAAACTGCCGTTCTATATACTATATGAGCCATTGAGACTCATTTAAACTAATAAACTCTAAACTCATACACTTATAAACTAATTAACTTATAAACTCATAAATTAATAAACTCTGAACTCTTAAACTCATTTAAACTTATAAACTCTAAACTCATTAAAACTTATAAACTCTAAACTCATTTAAAACTTATAAACTCTAAACTCAAAAACTCTTACACTTATAAATTCATCAATTTATACACTTATAAACTCTAAACTCATAAACTGAGTGTGTGTGTGTGTGTGTGTGTGTGTGTGTGTGTGTGTGTGTGTGTGTGTGTGTGAACACACACACACACACACACACTCTAAACTCATTTAAACTTATAAACTCAAAACTCAAAAACTCGTAAACTACTTTAAACTTCAAACCACTTTAAACTTATTAAGTTTAAAGCTCCCAGCTCCCAAGCAACTCCATAGCAACCAAACTTGAGTACCCTAGCAACCGTTTTACAAGACCTATATCTCTGCATCAGAACATCGTATAGAGATGAGGTTTGGCTCTTTTGACTCATGCTAGCAAACAGCCCTTCCAACATGCTACACATGCTAGCAGTGAATAGCTACATGCTAATAGCGATTAGTTAAGTGTTAAATCATGCCAAGATCATGCTAAGAACTCTATAAAAACTCCATAGTAACCATCTGTGACAACTACCAACCACCTAGTAACACCATAGCAACCACCCAGAACACCCTAGCAACCGCATAGCAACCACCCAGAATACCTTAGCAACCGCCTAGCAACACCATAACAACCACCCAGAACACCCTAGCAACCACCCAGAATACCCTAGCAACTGCCTAGCAACACCATAGCAACCACCCAGAACACCCTAGCAACCGCCTAGCAACCACCCAGAATACCCTAGCAACTGCCTAGCAACACCATAGCAACCACCCAGAACACCCTAGCAACCGCCTAGCAACCACCCAGAACACCCTAGCAACCGCCTATCAACCACCCAGAAAACCTCAGCAACCGCCTAGCAACACCCTAGCAACCACCCAGAACACCCTAGCAACCGCCTAGCAACCACCCAAAACACCCTAGCAACTGCCTAGCAACCACCCAGAACACCCTAGCAACCACCCAGAACACCCTAGTAACCGCCTAGCAACCACCCAAAATACCCTAGCAACCGCTTAGCAACACCCTAGCAACCACCCAGAACACCCTAGCAACCGCCTAGCAACCACCTAGCAACACCATAGCAACCACCCAGAACCGCCTAGCAACACCCTAGTAACCACATAAAATACCCTAGCAACTGCTTAGCAACACCATAGCAACCACCCAGAACACCCTAGCAACCGCCTAGCAACCACCCAAAACACCCTAGCAACCGCCTAGCAACAGCATAGCAACCACCCAGAATACCCTAGCAACCGCCTAGCAACACCATAACAACCACCCAAAACACCCTAGCAACCCACTAGAAAACCCCCAACAACTTTTTAACTGTAAACTACTTTAAACTTCAAACTGATTTAAACTTTAAACTAATTTAAACGTTAGACTAATTTAAACTTTAAACTAATTTAAACTTCAAACTACTTTAAACTCCAAACTACTTTAAACTTCTTCAAACTTTCTGGTCCAGCTTTCTCAAGCCAACTTAAAGTTTGTCTCGACGAACTTTTTAATCTAGTTATTATTATTATTATTATTCTTTTTCTGACCCAAAAAATTCTGACTCTAACTCCTCCTAGAGCTTTAACTCTACAAACTCCAAACTCGGGTCAGACCTTCATACTGTTCTGACTTAGTGTGCTATATCTTTTCAGACTGATTTGAGTTATGGTTTTCTTAAAAATTAATATTAAAAATCATAAAACTCCCATAGACTTTCATTGACCAAAGGTCCATGACTGTTTGAACTATGTTTAATGTAAACTGCTAGAAGCCATTGATACTCAATTAAGCTTTAAGCTATCTATGTTCTTTCTAATAACTCTATCTATCTATCTATCTATCTATCTATCTATCTATCTATCTATCTATCTATCTATCTATCTATCTATCTTCAAACCTTATCTATCTATCTATCTATCTATCTATCTATCTATCTATCTATCTATCTATCTATCTATCTTCAAACCTTATCTATCTATCTATCTATCTATCTATCTATCTATCTATCTATCTATCTATCTATCTATCTATCTATCTTCAAACCTTATCTATCTATCTATCTATCTATCTATCTATCTATCTATCTATCTATCTATCTATCTATCTATCTATCTCAAACTAATCTTTCTTTCTTTTTACAGTAACTGATCAATCTTTCTTTCTTTTTTTAACGAA
>CM040819.1:27195054-27325665 GCA_022828995.1 Vimba vimba
ATCCACAATTCATTCATTCTTTCATTCTTTCTTTCTAACTAATCTTTCTTTATTTCTAATCCACAATTCTTTCTTTCTTTCTTTCTTTCTTTCTTTCTTTCTTTCTTTCTTTCTTTCTTTCTTTCTTTCTTTCTTTCTTTCTTTCTTTCTAACTAATCTTTCTTTCTTTCTAATCCACAATTCTTTCTTTCTTTCTTTCTTTCTTTCTTTCTTTCTTTTTAACTAATCTATCTATCATTCTTTCTTTTTAACTAATCAATCTTTCTTTCTTTTTTTAACTAATCTTTCTTTCTTTCTTTCTTTCTTTCTTTCTTTCTTTCTTTCTTTCTTTCTAACTAATCCACCATTCTTCCTTTCTTCCTTTCTTCCTTCCAACTAATCAGTCTTTCTTTCTTTCTTTCTTTCTTTTTCTTTCTTTCTTTCTTCCAACTTTTTCTTTCTTTGTAATCCACAAGTCCTTTCTTTCTTTCTTTCTTTCTTTCTTTCTTTCTTTCTTTCTTTCTTTCTTTCTTTCTTTCTTTCTTTCTTTCTTTCTTTCTTTCTTTCTTTCTTTCTTTCTTTCTTTCTTTCTTTCTTTCCTTCCTTCCAACTATCAGTCTTTCTTTCTTTCTTTCTTTCTTCCGACTTTCTTTCTTTCTAATCCACAATTCATTCATTCTTTCTTTCATTCTTTCTTTCTTTCTAACTAATCTTTCTTTCTTTCTAATCCACAATTCTTTCTTTCTTTCTTTCTTTCTTTCTTTCTTTCTAACTAATCTTTCTTTCTTTCTTTCTAACTAATCTTTCTTTCTTTCTTTCTAACTAATCTTTCTTTCTTTCTTTCTAACTAATCTTTCTTTCTTTCTTTCTAACTAATCTTTCTTTCTTTCTTACTAATATTTCTTTCTTTCTTTCTTTCTTTCTTACTAATCTTTCTTTCATTCTTTTTCTTTCTAACTAATCTTTCTTTTAATCTATCTTTCTAACTAATCTTTCTTTTAATCTATCTTTCTAACTAATCTTTCTTTCTAACTAATCTATCTTTTTCTTTCTAACTAATATTTTTTCTTTCTTTATAACTAATTTATCAATCAAAATTTAAACTACTTTAAACTTCAAACTACTTCAAACTCCTAACTACTTTTATTTCTTTCAAACTATCTGGTCCGGCTTTCTCAAGCCAACTTAAAGTTTGTCTCAAACTTTTTTTCTAGTTATCATTATTTTGCTTCAGCTTACTTTAGCAGGCGGATAACAGAAACAGTCCTCCACTCTCTCACAAATTATCTTTTCAACAGCCCTCTAAGACTGTAGCTAAATGAATCATAGTCTAGAACCCTTAATAGTTCACAAATGTTAAAATACAAATTTTTACTCAAATTAGTACCATTACAACAATCTAAAATACATAATGCTATGAGCATTTCTAAGGTTATCTTTAGTTTAAATACTCAATTCACCTAACTTTTGTTATCCAGAAATTTCTCTTGACTCATCACAAGCTGTCTTCATCTTTAGCCACCACCATGTCTAACGACCTTCAGGAGTTAAAACTATCTTACAGACATATTATTTCAATATCAACTACTATAATATTTTCCCTTGCCCATAAGGCAACCATCATCATGTTCCTGATAAAAATTAAGTTTTGTTACTGTCTCCACAACAAATAATGACAATCACCTCACAGTCTCAGCTGGCTCTTGAAAGCCCATTCCCATTAGCTCTTAATCTATAATTATCTTCTCTTCATGGTGTTGTCCCCTGGCATTGTTGCAGACACTTGTCATAATGAAAAACAAGCCATACAATGAATGCGGTTTCTGGTGAGTGATATATGGGGACTCACATTTTCTGGGTCAGACATGCCGTAACTCCTCACAGCCCATCTGGCCTCTCAATGATCTGCTGATGCTGGTGGCCACCCAGTCAATCAGCGCCACTCTCATACCCATCTTCACATAAAACATCTCCATCAGGAGATGCCCAGTGTTTTTGGCGTGACTTCCCCTGTCTTAGGTTGACCTTTGGCCAAAGGATCTTACCCGTTTTTGGGGTAAGCACTTCGTACACACTTGGTTACCGCTCTTTCCCATCACAGAATCAGTTTTCTTCAACAGACTCAGTTGGAGCTTAGGAAAGGCACATTCAAGAGTCACCAGAGCACTCTGGACTGCCTAATAGTGTTAACAAAGGGAGACAGGTTAATAACAACAGTATTTAATCACTTAAAATTTAAATCTTTTAAACATCTTCAAATCAGCAAAATCGCAATACTGAGCTTACACTCAGTAAATTTAGTTATCACAACGTCCATTCAGTGTACTGTTACATCTGTAGCCGGAGCCATCAGCCCTGTTTCATGGTGGAGGCTAAAATCAGACAAAGAAGTTACTGGTCCTAAACTAGTCAAAAATGTCACTTCTATCGTTTAAGACTTCTTTAAAGTCATTAAATTTTACTTTTAAAACATTTACAAATTTCCCTTTAAATGTATGAAATCTGAACTGCCTTGTAGCATGATTTCTTTTAACATCCATGTCTATGGTTTTCAACTAAAACAATGTGCCTTACTATATTATGACACAGGCTCAGATAAGAGCTTTTAGCTGACATTGAATGAGAGAGACTCTGAGGCATTTAGGACTGGTACACTTCATTCTTATAAACTTCTAAAATCAAACTTTATCTGCCATCTTTTAACTCTAGCCCAGCAGTAAGGCATCTTTGCCAGAATTTACATGTATTTTCAAACAACCATATTTTATATTTGTCTTTTGTCCACATCATGGAATTTAGACATTACAAAGAAATTTCCACTCAAATTGTGTCTTTGTGGCACTGGCCGTCTCAGCCACAGCACTCACCAGATTCAGATAAGCAAACTGTTTCAGCCAATCACAAGCTTATCTTTTGAAACCAAAACATCAGCTCCTAGTTCTTTCATGGTCAACACTATTTATCCACGTTCAAAACACTAACAATCTGTTTTTTTAATCAGATGCCTTTCTACACATTTTACATTTAGCAACTGTTAATCCCGTAACACTGCTTCTGCTTATTTTATCTTAAAGAAAGAATAATAATTATTCTAGTTCTTAATAACGTTTCGCATTTCATCTCAATTTTAGTTGTCAGGTTCTCAATTACCATAATTTAATACCTGACTTCAGTGTTTTCTCTTGGAGTTTATCAATCTTCTTTTAGGATTCACTCTAACTTTTGAGGCTGCCCTCTCTGCTTGTGATGCATTTTATTACAAGTTGTGATACAACTTGTTAGATTTGTATCTCTATATCAGGGATGGGCAACTGGCGGCCCGCGGGCCGCATGCGGCCCACCTCCTCACTCAGTGCGGCCCGCGGGTCAATTTTCAAATACCATAGAAACGTTGGTTTCACGGGTTTTACCCATAGGTTTTACCGCATCTGAACAAATTTCAAATGGTAATGCAGTATACCAATAGAGGGCGCCTCCTATGCAAAACACTTAGTCGGACCTGCTTCACTACAGTCAACGATGACGAGAAAGAACCATGAGAGGTAAAAAAAGAAAACTGGATCAAGAGAATCGTACTTTTCAGACGAGATGGGAAACAGATTATCTGTTTACAGAATTCAAAGGCAGACCTATGTGTTTAGTGTGTTTAGAAACAAGATCAGTATTCAAAGATTTCAATTTAAGTCGCCATTACAATACCACACACAGGGACAAATATGGAAAGTACACCGGAGCTGCTAGGTCCGCTGTTATAGCTGACCTGAAAGTGAAGCTCAATCACCAACAGAGTATTTTTACCAGAATTACATCCACACAGGAGTCTGCCCTCAAGGCGTCTTACTCTGTCGCACTGGAGCTTGCTAAAGCCAAGAAGCCCTTGTCAGATGGCGAAATGGTGAAGAGGTGTGCAATGGAAATGGCCAAATCATTTGGAGACGAGGATATGGCTAAAAACTTTGAAACGGTCTCCTTGTCCCGTCGCACAGTGACACGCAGAATTTTTGACATCCATAATCACGTCGATGGCAAACTGAAACAAGTCATGCACGACTGCAAATACTTCTCATTAGCGTTGGATGAGAGCACAGATGTGACGGATATTAGCCAGCTACTGATTTTCACTAGAACGATTGACAGTTCATTTGTTGTACACGAGGAACTGTCACAGGGTGGAACTGTAATAGACAGCAAATGCCCCTAGGGGGAATTGTTTTTGGGGGTGAACATAGTCGGCAGCGAGACGGCGGATCTTCCGGATTTTGGAAAACAAACAAGTGACGGGTGATTTGTAATGAGGAAATTAGGAGCGGCTGGACGGGTTAATCAACATGGGCTTGTGATTGGGGATGGGATGTTTTGAAGTCCTTTAAATACCCCAGGGAAGAGGAGGACGGGGGGAAAAACAAGAGAAAAACAGGAGAAAAACTAAGGCGGAAGAGGAGGCTTGGCTGGTGTGAGGACAGTGGGGAGCGGTGAGCGAGACGCAACGTGTTTGGGACATCCTGAGTCGAGAGACAAGAAGTGTAAGGACCGGTGATTCACCGCGGAGCTTGGGATTTGGATCGGTGGCGATCGGCACCGTGGATGTGCGGAGACCGAGGATATGCACCGCGACAGATAAGTGCTTCCGGTGTTTATTGAAGAGATTGTTGTTACGCTGAAAGTAGCTTTGGAAATTCGACTCTACTGAGGGCGGCCCCTTTTCATTCATCCGCTTCCTGACTTTCTACTGATAAATAAGTTGCAAGGTGCCCTGGCATGCTTGGTGCTTGTGGGTAGTGCATGTTAGCCCAGTTGTGTGATTCCCCCCCCCCCCCCCCCCCACTGTGCGAGGAATTACTCCCTACTTTGTTTACACTGTGTGATAGTGCATGTCGCCGTTTGTAGTGGGCATATGCCATGCACGTTCGGTTGGAGTGTTTCCCCTAGTTGACTACTTTGAGTGCAGTTATTCACGAATACAAATAAACCGAGTGATTCCTCTTACTGCACAGAAGAGTGAAATATCTGGATTCGGAGTGTTTGAACCAGCATTACCTACTAGCCGCCTCTGCTAGTTCCTTCCATTGCACCAGAGGAGTTTTGCTGTTGGGTTAAATTATTATATAATCTGTGCGCTGTTGCCTTGTACCCGCAGAACTGTGAGAGCCGCTGTTGTGCACAGAAGACATTGCCTCCTCACTGTGATGAATTGTTCTGTCTGACGTAATAACTTGAGCCATCATTTGTGTATTGCTGTCCTGTAGCAGTGAAGTCCAGATAACTCCTGTTGCCTTGAACTAACTCTCTTCATTTCCCTTACACCCCGGCCGGCTGGTGAGTTGTTGTTATTCTAACGAGTGATACTAGGTGCACTGCTGCCTCCTACTAATTGTCTGTGGAGCCGCTGCTTTATCAAGGCAAACTACTCCACCATTGGTACGCTACCATTCGCCTGTGCCCAGGGAGCCACTGCTATACCACTCTAACTGTTCCAGCGCTGTTCCACGTTAACCACCTGAGTATAGTGAGCCGCTGTGGTAACGAAGCAAGACGTCCCGTCCCTGGCACACTTTAACCACCGGGTGAGTCCAACCTCCGCCCTAAATTAATCTGCCTTGTTGCTCTTTACCAACAGAAAAGTCGAACTGCTCCATCGCTGTCACACTACAACCGTCTGTGCTTAGAGAGCCGCTGCGATATCGAAGTCCAACTGCTCCAACGCTGCCCCACGTTAACCGCTTGAGAATAGTGAGCCGCTGTGGTACCAAAGCAAGCCGCCCCATCACCGTCACGTTCCAACCACTGGGTGAGTCCACTCTGTGCTCCAAATTAATCTGCCTTGTTGCTCCTTGCCAGTACAGCCTGGAGGGCTGCTGTTGCATCCAGTTGAGTTGCTCCACCACTGTCACACTTTGACCACTGGAGCTAAGAGAGTCGCTGCTACATACACTCCAACTGCTCTAACGCTGCTTTACGTCAACCGTCTGAGAATAGTGAGCCGCTGTGGTACCAAAGCAAGCCGCCCCGTCACCGTCACGTTCCAACCACTGGGTGAGTCCACTCTGTGCTCCAAATTAATCTGCCTTGTTGCTCTTTGCCAGTACAGCCTGGAGGGCTGCTGTTGCATCCAGTTGAGTTGCTCCACCACTGTCACACTTCAACCATTGGAGCTAAGAGAGTCGCTGCTACATACACTCCAACTGCTCCAACGCTGCCCCACGTTAACCGCTTGAGAATAGTGAGCCGCTGTGGTACCAAAGCAAGCCGCCCCATCACCGTCACGTTCCAACCACTGGGTGAGTCCACTCTGTGCTCCAAATTAATCTGCCTTGTTGCTCTTTGCCAGTACAGCCTGGAGGGCTGCTGTTGCATCCAGTTGAGTTGCTCCACCACTGTCACACTTTGACCACTGGAGCTAAGAGAGTCGCTGCTACATACACTCCAACTGCTCTAACGCTGCTTTACGTCAACCGTCTGAGAATAGTGAGCCGCTGTGGTACCAAAGCAAGCCGCCCCGTCACCGTCACGTTCCAACCACTGGGTGAGTCCACTCTGTGCTCCAAATTAATCTGCCTTGTTGCTCTTTGCCAGTACAGCCTGGAGGGCTGCTGTTGCATCCAGTTGAGTTGCTCCACCACTGTCACACTTCAACCATTGGAGCTAAGAGAGTCGCTGCTACATACACTCCAACTGCTCCAACGCTGCTTTACGTCAACCGTCTGAGAATAGTGAGCCGCTGTGGTACCAAAGCAAGCCGCCCCGTCACCGTCACGTTCCAACCACTGGGTGAGTCCAGTCTGTGCTCCAAATTAATCTGCCTTGTTGCTCTTTGCCAGTACAGCCTGGAGGGCTGCTGTTGCATCCAGTTGAGTTGCTCCACTACTGTTACACTATAACCATCTGAGCCAAGAGAACTGCAGATATATTCAGCCCAGCTGTCCCAACGCCGTTCCACGTCAAACGTCTGAGTACCAGGCGAGCTGCCCTACCTACACTTCAATCGCCCGAGCTTGGAGAATTGACATCCCACTTAGCCTGGAGAGTCGTCGGGGTACCCAGCTGAATTGTTCCGCCATCGCAACGCTCCTTTCCGCTCGAGCCTGGAGAGTTGTTGAGCTAGCTCATGTGCCCAGCCATCTGGCGAACTTCAAGTCCTTGTCTGGCTATAGGCCAACAGCCCTAGCAAATCTGCTTTTCTATAGACCCTTTTGACTTGTTCTTAAATATATTTAATAAAGGAAATCTTATTGTTTTATATTTCCTCTTTCTTGTCCTGGTCTTTGACGGGTGGGTTACGTGGTGTTCCTTGGGAGAGTGGGAAGAGTTAGTGGCGGATAGCGCCCCCTGCCTGTGACAGAACTTTTAAAATTGGTGTCGTTGCACAACACTACTAAAGGGACGGATATTTTCAACGCCGTTAACAGTGTTGTGAATGAGTACTATGGTGGCTTTGACAAGCTGTCAGCCGTCGTTACTGATGGCGCACCTGCGATGCAAGGAAAACACAATGGTTTCGCCGGGCTCCTCCAACAGAGTGGGGTGGACTGTCCTATACTGCACTGCATCATCCATCAGGTGAGTTGTTTTATCATCAGCTCACTTTTAATTATTAGAATATGGGTGGCCTTATGAGATTAATATGACAGGATGTGTAGATTTTAGCGCTGAATCTAATCTTTATTTTAATTCTACAGGAGGCTCTCTGTGCCAAGACACTTAACTTCAGTCACGTTATGGATCTGGTGACTAAAGTTACAAATCTCATCCGAGGAGGGAATAGATCTCTCAGTCACAGGAGGTTTGTAGCTTTTTTGGATGAAGTGAGCGCGGCGTATGAGGATTTACAAATGCACACCGAGATTAGATGGATGAGCCGAGGAAAGTGTCTGGAGCGTTTTTTTGTGTTGCGCACCGAACTTCCTGTGTTTTTGGAGGACAGTGTTCGAGGCGATACAAGCGCCTACACACGAAAACTCAGAGACACAGAGTTTCTTTGCGATATGGCCTTCCTTACGGACGTTACCTCACACCTCAATCACCTGAACATACAGTTACAGGGGCGAGGCCAAACTGTATCCGACCTTTACGCACACATGAATGCATTTCGGCGTAAATTAGAGCTTTTCAAAGAAGGATTTTCGTCCAATCGGCAAAATTTTGCACACTTTCCCGCTTGTGAAGAGATGCGGAGAGATGTCCCTGAATGCGAGAACATTTTTCACAAATACAGAGCCGACATCGAAACACTGCAGCAGCAGTTTAAGTGCCGCTTCCATGATTTCCACGCCATGCAGCCACGAATAGCGTTATTCACTGACCCCCTGTCTGCTGCTGTCAGCGAGCAACCCTCCGAGTTGCAGCTTGAACTCTGCGAAATTCAGTCAGACCCGTTTTTTCAAGCAAAGCGCAGTGAGAGGGGAGTTTCATTTTGGAGGTTACTACCAGAGTCCCGCTTTCCACTTCTCAGGGATTTTGCACTGTCAATGGCCAGCATGTTTGGGAGCACGTACATTTGCGAGAGCAACTTCTCCACAATGAAACATATAAAGTCGAAAGAGAGAAACAGGATCAGCGATGACGTTCTGTTTCAGCTCATGAGGATTGGCTGCACTAACATTGACATTGACATCCAGTCTATTGTACCCCAGCAGGAGAGACCACAAGTATCTCATTAACTTTAAACTTTTCCCCCCTGTAGGTGAGATATAGCCTATGGTGGAAAGTATGCTTATGTTTTTCTGAGAGTCCACAATGTTTGCACTGGAATAAAAAAAAAAGTTTGCTACTCAGTAATGTGTTTTGTTTGTTCACGTTAAAAGTTCATTAATGAATAGAAGCAGAAAAAAATAATTGAGTATGGAAATGCAGGTTGGTTCACTAAACATTACAGAGTCTGTAATACAGACATACATATGTTTTGTTCTAAAATGGTAGCTCTAATTTTCCAATATCCCATTAAGTTTTTTCACTTAATAGGCTACTTTTCAGTTTTGTGCCATCATTGGTTGTTTTTTGAGAGCCCAACATGTTTGCACTTGAATACTAATAAAAAATGTTTGCCACAGTAATGTTTTTGTTTGTTTATGTTAAAAGTTCATTCATGAAAAGAAGCAGAAAAAATAATTGAATATGGACATGCAGGTTGATTCACTAAGCAAAGTCTGTAATACAGACATACATGCATTATGTTTTCTTCTAAAATGGTACCTCTAATTTTCCAATATCCCATTGGTGAAAGTGCACAGTCACATTTGGCCCTCTGATAGTGACGATAAAATATTTGTGGCCCTCACTATCATCAAAGTTGCCCATCCCTGCTCTATATCATCTAAAACCTGATCAAAGCGTTTCATTCAAAACACAATCATCCTTTTATTTACCGGTACTTTTAAAATATTTTGAAACTCATTTGTTTAATTTTACATCAACCTGTATTCATCAATTCACTAGCTCTTTCCTTCAAAAGGATTCCCTTAAGACTTAAATCTTTCAACCTTCCTTTAACCTTCTTTTCTCCCTTATTTACTTGCACGTTCTTTTCACTTTCTGTAGCACTGCATTCACATTCTTAGTTCTTTCTCAGACGAAAACTTTAATATCGTCATTTAAATACTGTTCTACTTTCAAAAACCCACATTATACACGTCACTTTCACGTTATCACTTTCTTTTCTGAGTGTCCATTTACAATTACGGGCTAAATGGACCCGCTGACCACAATTAAAACACTCTCTTTACCTATAGTTTGATCATTGAGCTTGCAAACGGCTCCAACTTACTGCACACCCTTGAAGCAGTGTGTCCCCATCAGGAATGTAAACAGAGCCACTGATAAGCAGTTCTCTGTATTATTTTACAGTCCACCAGTGTGGATTCAATCACAATAGCCAAATCATATTCTTCATCATTATTATTGGCAGCACATTAATTTCCATAAGTTGCAAAGAAAATCACTCAACATATTCTAAAGGGTTTTCACAATGTTTCTGTTTAACTTGAATCACATTTCTTTGAAGTCAGAGCTTCAGATCACTGGTGCTTACAGCATTCGCTCTCTTCTGTCTTACTGTTTGTTTCATGATTCTCAGTCCCACTTATCTCTGCTGTTTCACAAAAACCAAAATATCATATTACTCATATCTCAATTCCTAAATCGCACAGACAGCCATTATAGCTGCTTGCTCCTTCAACTCTTGTTATGAAAATTCTCTAGACATCATTATTTTACCACTAAAATATAATTGTTCCCCATTCTGCTTAATAAAAACTTCATTCCTTATTTTACATCACTTAATTTGACTTAACAGGCATTCATAAATAGTTCCATAAATTCTATCAGAAATTTTATTTTATACCATACATTTTGCATACATTTCTTCTCAACTTTCCCTACATGCTAGTTCCTTCTGCATCCTTTTCCCTTCTTTTCGCTCTGCCTCATCTAACCAGTACACGATTGTTTGCTTACAATCCACACACACGTCTCTCACACAACAACCTTTTGTTTTTTCACTTCCCTGTTCCATCGAGTCTCTCACCGCTGTCAGCCTAGTGACACTTAACATTCCCTCCCTGGGAAAATCATGGTACTTAATCAACTTTCGCATAATTTTTCTTCATTTGACTGTAAACCGGTGTACAAAACCGGTCGCATTTACTGTTAGATGACCCAATTTTGGCTGAATCTCCTTTCTGGATTTCACTCTTTCGACACGTGTCTTACAGTATCTGTCAAACGTCTTCAACAGACCCGATTTTTCCTTCACCCAAAATCGGTCGGGTTTCAGCAAATATGCTGTGCTTTTGTAATTATGTTTTACTCAAAATCTTCTCATGAACACTTCTTAGCGCTCGATTAATTCTGATTCACCAAATAATCTGGCGTGGCTCTTTCGTCCACCTTTACAAGGTTTCCTCGTGTTACAGAGATTTTGAGCAAAACTAATTAATCAGCAACTGTGATTATCTGAATCACCTGTGGCACTCTTGTCCACCACGAGCTAAGTGTGGCAGAAACCGGTCTGAATCTGTCAGATCAATTTCTTCCTCAAAAATTGTGATTATCTGAATCACCTCTCGCTCGTACCAAAAGCAAACTCAGCCAACATGGTTCACGTTCACTCATCATTTTTGAACCCCCAAAAAGAAAATAATTTAGCTGTCTCTTACCAGAGATGTTTTGTTGCCATGGTTCGTTTTCACTCAATTCCAGTGGTTGCTTCCTCCGGACCCCGGCGGAACGGCCCCTCGTCCCTCAAAACTATTCGGGGTAGGGCTGTGACTCTGAGTCCAGGAGGCCAATTCACCGTTTGCTCTCGGGTCCGAAGGGCACATCCAAGGAATCTCACTTCTGACACCAATTGTTGTGGCAAAAATATTCATTAAACAATCAATCACTGCGTAAGAGACACTCTGAAATTCAAATGATCATTAAAAAGTAGTTTATTCTTGCAAGAAGGCCCAGTTGCCACACAGAAGTCAAAAGTACAGTCTGTGAAACAAGTGCGACGAGGAAGGGAGGGCAGAGGAGTCTTTATACTGCTTTCAAGGTCTTCTGCTTACAGGCCCTTATCTAAACAAGGGAAGGTTTCTCTGCTAGTGATCTAATCCTGCTGAGTTTATTCTTACAAACTCACAAGTTCTAAATTGGACGGCCTCTGACCCTAGGGGACATAGGCACCTTTTCAATCTGCCTCCTCCTGACGTCTCACCTGTTTCCCAGTGTTTAAAAAAAACACACACACATTAGTCATATGTTGGCAGACCATGTACAGTCCAACAAAGAGTCATTTCAATGTCTTACTGAAAGTAAATGAAAATCAATACTGTAAATCAATGAAAATCAAAAAATTGCCATAACAGTGGTGATAGTGGAATAATTTGAAATAAAGTAGTTTATTAATTTTTAAAATATTAATTCTCCCAAATATATATACTGGTATTGATGTATATCTATCAATTGACTCATTAATTTCCATCATTAAAAGTTCATAATTAGCATCAACAATTGTAATACGTTTAAAATAATGTTGAAAGGAAGAAGACGGGGTCGGCTGAGACTCGTGTCTTTATTTCACAATCAGGAGATCACACAAAAACATAAATCCACGCTGCGGGTGCTTCCAATAACTCAGTCCACCAGTGCTCTCCAGAGCTTTCTCAGTCCTGGCTGCTCACGAGTCTGTCAGTCCCTCTCTGCCGCTTCTCATCTCCCAGGTGGCTTTATATGGTCTCTTCACGCCAATTACTGAAACAAGACACAGGTGTTTGTCATTTGCACTTGATCCACTTACGCCACGCTTGTCTCCCGACTATCTCTCCCGTTACAGACCTCGCTGAACCACGCCACCCTTGCCACATACCCCTACCGCCCGACTCAGGCCCACCCTCCCTCTATCTCCTGGGACAGCAGCCCCCTGTCCGATGTGTCAGTCTGCAACAAGAAGGGGAGAGAAAAATCAGGAGAATGTCAGAGCGCCTCAGCACATAGAGCAGCTTTTACCTGAGTGAAAGCCTGCTGGCTCTGCTCTGTCCACTGGACTGGATCTAGTGCTTCCTTTTTAGTGAGATCAGTCAGCGGGCTGGCGAGGTCTGAAAAATTTGGCACAAACCTTCAATAATATCCTGCCAGCCCCAGGAACTGTCTCACCTCTTTTTTTGGTCTTGGGTCTCGGGGAAGTTGTAACTTCAGTGGTCTTATCAATTTGGGGACGCACCTGCCCGTGACCTAAGTAGAAACCCTCCGGAAATACCTGACCTCCACACGCCCAACCACACACTTCTTTGGGTTCCACACACTTCCACAGTCTCAGCGCTCTCAGGACAGCACGCACATACTCCATATGACACTGCCAGTCATTACTATAAATATAAAATGCAGCATGCGGCTGGAGAATTTGGTCCATGAGGTCCTGAAACATGGCCAGAGCACCGAACAACCCGAAAGGAAGCGTAACGAATTGGTGTAATCCAAACAGCATTGTAAAGGCTGTTGATAGAGGCGATAAGGGGATCTGCCAATACCCTTTAGTTAAATTCAGTGTAGAATAAAAACGAGCGGTGCCCAGCCGATCAAGCAGTTCGTCAACACGCGGCATTGGATACACGTCCAACTTCGACACAGCATTAACCTTGCGGTAATCCACACAGAAACTAACAGAGCCATCGGTTTTAGGTACTAAAACTATCGGGCTTGCTCAATCACTGTTGGATTCTTCTATTACCCCCATTTCAAGCATTGTCTCTAATTCAGTCTGAACCACTTTGCACACCACCACGCCTGGCTCAGTCGTAATATGGTGCTGAATGAGATTTGTTTGAACACATCAGCAAATTCTGCCTGCAACCTGGCTACATAAGTGATCTGGGACAGCGAAAGATGATCTCCTCCCGGAGCCAGAGTGAGAGATTGATTCTGGTATTCACTTCTGGCCCGAGATCATCTTCTGCACTAATTACCATCATCAGCCTCACTCCACTTTTTAAGGAGGTTGAGGTGATAAATTTGATGTGTCCTATTCCTATCCGTTCAAACTACATCTTAATTGAGATCCCCAACTCGCTGTGTGACCTCAAAGGGTCCTTGCCACTTTGTGAGTAATTTGGAACTCGATTTAGGGAGCAATACAAGGACTTTATCTTCCAGTGTAAATTCTCTGTTTGGTACCTCTGTTGTATAGCCGGCTCTGTTTGTCCTGAGCCTGTAACAAATTCTCCATCGAGAGCTGCCCCAATGTGTGGAGTTTTGTTCTCAGGTCCAGGACATACTGAATTTAATTTCGACTTTCCAAAGGTCCTTCCTCCCAAGTTTCCTTTAGGACGTCCAAGACCCTGCGGGGCTGACAACCATAAAGGAGCTCGGAAAGGGAAAACCCCGTGGAGGCTTGCGGGACCTCGCGCACAACGAACGAGAGGTTCCAACCACTTATCCCAATCCTTGGCGTCCTCGTGAACGAACTTATGAATTATGTTTTTTAACGTGCGATTAAACCACTCCACCAGGCCGTCTGATTGTGGGTGATAGATGCTGGTGCGAATCGACTTAATGCCCAATAATTCATAAAGTTCGCGTGACATAAACGCCTTGCCTTGATCAGTGAGGATCTTTTTCAGGATCCCCACTTGGGAGATTAAGTGAAACACACAGTGTCCACGACAATCTTGGCGGAGATATTGCGGAGCACCACAGCTTTTGGGTATCGCGTTGCATAGTCCACTAGAACAAATGCAAAGCGATGCCCCCGTGCGGATCGTTCTAATGGCCCAATTAGGTCCATGCCAGACTGGGGCGTAGCCAGGACATTATTTCTGGGGGGGGCCAGCTTGGGCCAGTCTTTTATTTGGGGTGGCACTTGATTGTCAAAAACTACTATTTTAAAACTCACGCACCGCATCACTCAGAGTAGCGGTTTTCCCGCGGCTCGTCAGGCCATAAACAATGGATTGAACTTCCTTATGGCCACTAATAATGTCTTATTGATAATCCATGTTATTGGGATGGGTGCTTTAGATAATGTGCGAGTGCGATGTGCATGATTATGTGAGGGGTTAGGAGGACCTTAACATGAGATGGGGATGTTTTTAGTGCAAATGACAGAAAGACACATAATTTGTCATTTAGGCGATAATATATTTAGGTAAACCATAGCATTTTAAGTGCAATATACAATTTATTATTATGCGTTGTCGGTGGGGGCGACATTGCAAGTATTGTACATTAATTCAAGTATATTATGTTTACAGAAGAAGGTTTGAATACAATGGCGGGCAAAGAGGAAAAATTATGCGAGCTTATATGTAGGCCTATACATCTAGTGTGTCAGTGTGTGTGTGTGATTTTGGTTGGGTGACAGTTGTAGGTTACAGTTTGACAAAAGAACAATGTTGTGTTTTACATAAATATAAGTTTAACGATGTCCTGAATAAAATGACGGAGTAAGTTTTTTTTTTTTTTTTCCACTGTTCGATCGCGCCCGCGCCTCTCTCTCTCTGACACACACATTCCAGCATTGCAATCTTGACATCACAGCCTGTTATTATGCTGCGTTTACACCAAACGCGAATAAGCTTGAACATTTTGAATCCAATCGCGCGTCCAAAGCGAAAGCGAGCTTTTGAAGCGAAATAGACGGGCGTTCAGTGCTATGACTCTAAGGGAGCGCGTCGCTCGCGTAGACTATGTAACGGCCCTAAGTGACACATTGGAATTGAGTTAAGCTAGCTAGCAAGCTAGCGCTAGATAATCATACAAGTTTGCAAAAATAACAGCAGCACGCAGCAGCCCTAACGTTACTCAACTCACTCTGCCACCCTCTATGTCGACACATTCTTACACATTAAACTGAGTGAGAAGATAACAATATAATCTTATCATTTCAATTATGCTTTCAAGTATCACCAACTTACTCACGTGTTAGTGGTATCCAGTGCTAGTCTAGCTGCTACTCCTTATTGCGCGCTGTCAGAATGCAGGCACGTAATGTCTTGCACTGTTGATAGGGGCGTGGCCCAACATGTTGCTAATATGGGGCTTTTAGCATAAGTGACAAATGACTTGATAAAAAATAGTAATGCATACATTTCAGCTTCATTTAGACTGTTTCTGTTCAGGAGGTTTTTTTATATTAAATTTATTTTCCCCCTCCTCAGACTGGGGGTGGGGCCGTGAGGTTGGGGGGGCCGGCAGGGTGGCCGAGCCTTGACCAATGGTGGCCGTGGCCCCCCCTGGCCACCACGTAGCTACGCCCCTGATGCCAGTTCTTTCAAAGGGGACCTGCATTAGTGGGAGGGGCCGCAAAGACGCTTTTGGGGAAGCCGGCGGATTTACCAGCTGACATTCACGACAAGAAGCACACCATCTACAAACGTTCTCGTGAATGCCCGGCCAAAAGAATCAACAATTTAAAGTTGTTGCTTGTCCTAAATGTCCAGCCACGGGCAATGAGCCGCCTTAAAGCATTTTCCTACGGCTTTTCGGTACAAATAACTGGGTTGTATTTTGATTGGTCTGAGTGTATTTTGTCACTCGATACAACCGATCATTTAAAATAGCAAAATATGGATAAGAGAGTGGGCGAGCAGGTTTGGAGGGGTTGACTGTCAATAGAACGGACCTGTTCAAATGCATGTTTTAACGACGACTCCTGAGACTGTTCAAGGGGAAAGTCATCGCGCTTCAAGAGGATCAGTATCTCAGTTACACTCTGTTTCCCTGGTTTAGATCTCAGTGGTCCTGGCTCCGCCTCTCCGATCTGCACGGCCATGCCCCTTTCCTGCCTTTTCTTTCCACAAGATACCCCATCACATAAATACCCCAATAATTCACTAAAAGCAGGCCAATTGGTTCCCATAATTAGCGGTTGTCTGAGGTGCGGATTATTTGCTAATAATATAATTATTATCTACATTATGCTTTTGTCCCCTAAAATGGATAACAGCGGACACTATAGGATATTTCACCACGTCACCGTGCACACACTGTACCTGAACCATGCGGCTCCTGAACCATGCACCCCCCCCCCCCCCCCCCCTTGATACTCACAGGTATTTGGTACCAGCCAGCCTGACCAGGCAGCCTGCGAGACATCTGGGACCAGGATCATTGTCCCCAACTCCATCACCGGACACCTGTCAATGAAATGTCCCATGTCCCCGCAACACCAACAGGCCCACCCAGACCTACCCTCCAATCTAGTGGTAGGAAATGGATCAAGTGATTGGCGTGAAGAGAGAGGGGGAGATGAAGCGGTATTGGTCCCGGCAGTGGTCAGCCCTGCACCCCTGGGCGGAGCTCGCGGGCCACCAGCATGATCCAGACCAGAACCACCCTGCCCTCGGGGTGGAACTCTAGGCGGGCCTGGAGGACGGGATCTAGGAAAAGGGACAGGTCGAGGGGAAGTGATAGAGGAAGGAAAAAAAGGGGAAGAGAGAGAGACTGCTGGCAGGGTTTCGCCGACCCCTGGGCACGCCACCATATGATCCTCCGCCAGTTGAATGGCTGAGTTCAGCAACGTCAGGCAGTGGCACTGGACCCACTCTGCTGTCTTCCTGGGCAGGCGAGTGACGAACTGTTCCAGTACCACCTGATCGATGATCACCTCAGCATCGCTTCCCTCAGCCAACAGCCATTTGCGGCAGGAGTCCCAGAGTTGTTGGGCCATCACGAACCGCTGTAAGATGGCCCTTTTCAGGTCTTTGAAGACCAGGAGGTTCCGGACAGGCAGTTGTTGGGCTGCCACTTGCATGTCACCAGACAGCAGTGGAATGAGGCGCACCGGTGATTGCTCCCGTGGCCACCCTCCTGTCTATTCGAACAGGTACAGGAAGACCTCTGGGTTATCCTGAGACCCCATTTTGTTCAACGGCAGGTGGGTGGGAGTGGTCTGGTGTGCTGTCGCCTCTGCCCGAACCTCCCGGTTCATCCACTCAAGTATTGCGGAGCTAAACCATTTAGTGCTTTGTAAGTAATCAGCAATATTTTAAAATTTATACGATGTTTAATAGGGAGCCAATGCAGTGTTGACAGAACCGGGCTAATATGGTCATACTTCCTGGTTCTAGTAAGAACTCTAGCTGCTGCATTTTGGACCAGCTGTAGTTTTTAAGCATTCAGTGCAACCACCCATAATAGCATTACAATAATCTAGCCTTGATGTCATGAACGCATGGACTAATTGTTCTGCATATTTCAATGACAGCATATGACGTAATTTAGATATATTTTTAAGATAAAAGAATGCGGTTTTACAGATGCAAGACACGTGACTTTCAAATGAAAGATTGGTATCAAAGAACACACCCAGGTTCCTAACCGACGACGAAGGTTTGACAGAGCAGCCATCAAGTGTTAGACAGTATTCTAGATTATTACGTGAGGGAATTTTTTGTCCAATAATTAGAATTTCTGTTTTTCAGAATTAACCCTCTGGGGACCAAAAACGTGCCCGCGCGTTTTGCTCGTTTTTTTTTTTAGCAATGTAAATTAAGTTCATAATGCTCTGTTAATTTTGAACTTTCATTTTCGTGTTATACATCAATCGATCCTGTTCAGTTTCAAAAAAATTTCTGTGTACTCACAATAAAAATAAAGTGTTTTGCTTTTTGCCAAATAAAGAAAAATTAACATGATGCGAGTTCTGCACTCTCTCTGTCCGTGAACTCCAATTTGAAACGCGTTCGAAAATGATCTGTAACTCCGTGAAAATTCAGTCAAACAGGCAAACGTAAAGCTTGAGATCTCATCTTTTAAATGAAGTAATTTATATAAAAAACAAATATTATCAGGCTTCTGTAATCTGTATGAAAAGAGAGTGATTCCAGTCGAGCTCATTACAATCTCATTCACTTTAATTCGTTCACGCCTACTCACGGAGCGCGCTATTCACAAGATAATGTGTTAAGCCATCTATGCAAAACAGGTAAACGCCCCCAAGCAAATGCATTAAACGCTTCAAGTTTCATCATTCAGTCACCTGCGCGTTGGGAAGATGGCACGATACACCGGTGCAGAAGCCCTTCAGCTCGCCCTGGATACTAGCGACGAAGAGTCCACATTTTCATCAGAAGAAGAGCGTGACTACTCTGATGACGACCGTTTGTATTTTGAAGAGCGACTTGATCCAGCCGTGGATAGAATTTCGGATGAGTAAGTATTTAGTCTTACTTGCATTAGTTGACAAGCTATTCAATATAAACATGAAGCTTACATATTATACTGGGTGGACTATTTTCCACTTGCCATCCAGAGTATTGACATTTGATATCTACCTATAGCCTATTCAACACGATCTAATGAAAGTGCATATCTATACCATGAATTTAATATCTCGTACCATTTCAAATTTTTTTTAGTGCATATGCTACGCACTGTAAACCCCTTGGTTAGGAAATTTGTATTTGTATGTGTAAATGATATGTTTAGATCATTATGTATGAAAGCTAGAATTTAGAAATTATTTTAGAAAATAGGCCTAGGTATTTAGATTATATTTTGACTAGTTTAAATGCTGCCTCATTATCATTAACGATGCATGCTCGCAAATATCAGTTGTAAATGTGTGTAAATGTGCTGAAATGTGTAAATCTACCCAGTTAATGAAGTGCTCAAATGTTTGCGGTGTGCCTCATCGGTAATGGCCCATTGACGCATATAGGCTTATTGAACGCGTCTAAAATTATGTACATCAGTTATTCATTATAGACTAATGCTACTATAGTTATATTTATTTAATAATATTCTTCAACTTTTTTAAAAGGAATGTAGCTTCATCACTACCTCCGCCTACAACTCGGAGTGCGCTTAGCAACACAGTCAGAAATCAGAAAGAGTAAGTACATATTTACCCACTATTTTATAGATGTTAGTTCAATTTTGTTTATACTTAGTGTTAATACAATATGAGCCTGTATGACTTTATTATTTATTTTTGGAGATTGGTTGATGATGTTACATATGTTTTGTGTTATCAGAATTGCTAAATGTCCATCAGTTATGCATGTGCTGGAATAGTACTCTGTAAAATATATGATAATAATAGTTTTTAACTTTTTTTAAAAGGAATGTAGCATGTTCACTCTCGCCTTCCACTGCAACGAGGACACGCAGCAACAAAAATCAAAAAGAGTAAGTATATATTTACCTACTATTTTACAGATGTTAGTTACATTTTGTTTATATACTTAGTGATGATACAAATGTATATGTGCCTGTGTGGCTTTGCAAAAAATGTGTTATGCATGCACTATATAACAATTATTGATTGGTAATGTTAATATAAAAGAGCTTATATTGTGTTGCTTTATCAGCATTGCTAAATGTCCATCAGTTATGCATGTGCTGGAATAGTACTCTGTAAAATATATGATAATAATAGTTTTTAACTTTTTTTAAAAGGAATGTAGCTTGTTCACTCTCGCCTTCCACTGCAACTCGCAGGACACGCAGCAACGGAAATCAAAAAGAGTATGTACATATTTATCTACTATTTTTTACCTACTACTGTGGCTTTGCAAAAAAATGTGTTATGCATGCACAATATTACAATTATTGATTGGTAATGTTAATATAAAAGAGCTTATATTTTTTCAACATGCTGATTGCCCTGATAGCCCTGACATGCTGATAGTACTTTGATCAACCTTTATTAACCTTTATTGATATTATTATTTGTATAGGAATGTGGCAAAGAGGGCCAAGACAAACATTCAGACGAGCAACAAGGAGTCCACTCTGTCATGGAAAACAGAGACTGACATTGATATGGTTCCACAGACTCTGAGATTCCTGCCTGCCCGGGAACTTGGACCACAGCTGAGTTTAAATTGCTTTGTTTATAGCCGACTGATTATTTTTTTATTTTGCTCACATTTAATTTGCTTAGAGCAACATTTAGAATTTAGAACATTTAGTTCCTCCACACAGAGGAATTACAATAAAACAGATTGAAAAACAAAACCTTTGAATGTCCTCTCATTCTTTCTTCAGGCTGCCTCACTTGATGGCCCATTAGCCGGGGGGGGGGGGGGGGGGGGGTGTCTATGTCACACCCCTGGTCTGAATCTCATTAATATTGATAGGTCATTACCACTCCCATGCATAAACCTCTTCTGACAAAAAAACTGTCTTACAATGTTTAAATCAATGTATTGTTTTATGTGAACGATTAGGCAGGATGATTTTCACATCATTTTGAAGCCAGAACTCGAAGCGACAACATCCATTAGTCAAAAGTCTTGTGGACACATATTTAGTATGTGTTTTGTGGTCTTATTTCAGCAACTTTCATTTTTATTTTTTTCAATAACCACGCATAAACATTATTCTCTTAAAAATACAAACATGTACATACATGTTACTTACATATTATGGTAGCCCCGTTTGTGCTATATAGAGTGAATTTACACCTTTGCCATTAACATGTTTATAAATAACTGAAAAAAGCACAAATGTCAGGGCATGTCACATTAATGGCAAAGGTGTAATTACACTCTATTTAGCACAAACAGGGCTACCATAATATGTGAGCAACATGTATGTACATGTTTGTGTTTTTGAGAAAATAATGTTTATGCATGGTTATTGAAAAAACAAAAAAAGAAAATGTCTGAAATAAGGCCACAAAGCACATACTAAATATGTGTCAATAAGACTTCTGAATGATGCATTTTGTCGCCTAGAGTTTTTTTCTTCAAAATGATGTGAAAATCATCCTTCCTAATCATTCACATAAAACAATACATTGATTTAAATTTTGTACGACACTTTTTTTTTTTGAAAGGCAATATGCGAGTGGGCGTGATTCACACCTGAGGAGACAATGAGCCCCCGCATAATGAAGCTGCATACTTAATGAGCCTTTCATTCAGGTGTGTGACTGAGCCACAAGAAAGAATGCAAGGACAATATATATATATATATATATATATATATACAGTACCAGTCAAAAGTTTGGAAACACTACTATTTTTAATGCTTTTGAAAGAAGTCTCTTATGCTCATCAAGCCTGCAGTTAAAAAAACAAAAAAAACAAAACAGTAATATTATGAAATATTATTACAATTTAAAATAATGGTTCTCTTTTTTAATATACTTTAAAATGTAATTTATTTTTGTGATGCAAAGCTGAATTTTCATCAGCAAGTACTCCAGTCTTTGGTGTCTTATGATCCTTCAGAAATCATTCTAATATGCTGATTTATGATCAATGTTGGAAACAGTTGTGCTGCTTAATATTTTTGTATAACCTGAGATACTTTTTTCAGGATTATTTGATGAATAAAAAGTTAAAAAGAACTGTATTTATTTAGAATAGAAATCTTTTGTAACAATATACACTACCGTTCAAAAGTTTGGGAACAATAACTAATTTTTTTTAAGAAATTAGTACTTTAATTCAACAAGAATGCGTTAAATTGATAAAAGGTGATGGTAACGATTTATATTGTTAGAAATGTTTTTATTTTGAATAAATGCTGTTTTTATGAATTAATGCTGTTAACGTTTTACTCATCAATGAATCCTGAAAAAAGTATTCCAAAAAAATATATTAAACAGCACAACTGTTTCCATCATTGATAATAACTGAGTATCAAATCATCATATTAGAATGATTTCTGAAGGATCATAAGACACCAAAGAGTTAAAAAGAACTGTATTTATTTAGAATAGAAATCTTTTGTAACAATATACACTACCGTTCAAAAGTTTGGGAACAATAACTAATTTTTTTTAAGAAATTAGTACTTTAATTCAACAAGAATGCGTTAAATTGATAAAAGGTGATGGTAACGATTTATATTGTTAGAAATGTTTTTATTTTGAATAAATGCTGTTTTTATTAATTAATGCTGTTAACGTTTTACTCATCAATGAATCCTGAAAAAAGTATTCCAAAAAAATATATTAAACAACACAACTGTTTCCATCATTGATAATAACTGAGTATCAAATCATCATATTAGAATGATTTCTGAAGGATCATAAGACACCAAAGAGTTAAAAAGAACTGTATTTATTTAGAATAGAAATCTTTTGTAACAATATACACTACCGTTCAAAAGTTTGGGAACAATAACTAATTTTTTTTAAGAAATTAGTACTTTAATTCAACAAGAATGCGTTAAATTGATAAAAGGTGATGGTAACGATTTATATTGTTAGAAATGTTTTTATTTTGAATAAATGCTGTTTTTATTAATTAATGCTGTTAACGTTTTACTCATCAATGAATCCTGAAAAAAGTATTCCAAAAAAATATATTAAACAGCACAACTGTTTCCATCATTGATAATAACTGAGTATCAAATCATCATATTAGAATGATTTCTGAAGGATCATAAGACACCAAAGACTGGAGTACTTGCTGATGAAAATTCAGCTTTGCATCACAAAAATAAATTACATTTTAAAGTATATTAAAAAAGAGAACCATTATTTTAAATTGTAATAATATTTCATAATATTACTGTTTTTTTTTGTGTTTTTTTTTTGTTTTTTTTTAACTGCAGGCTTGATGAGCATAAGAGACTTCTTGCAAAAGCATTAAAAATAGTAGTGTTTCCAAACTTTTGACTGGTACTATATATATATATATATATATATATATATATATATATATATATATATATATATATATATATATATTTATTAAGGTGGCCCTTATTTTTCAAGTTTTGATTTATAATTGTCTGACCCCCTCAAGTTGTTCCAATACATGAAAAAATAATTCAGGCAAAATATGAGCTCATTTGAACAATATTTAGAGGTGGCTCGATGACGTTGACATTTTGTATAATCAGTTATTATGCTCAATTTGTGATAATTACCACTTGCCTAATTTTATCTAAACTATTTAAATTACATACTTGCTTATTTAATGGCAATTCTGAATTTACACCTATTTTGCACAAAATATATTCTATGCATTTCTTGCAGAAGCATAAATTGTGTTAACGACGGGCTAACGAAGCCACTTTCACAGAAATGCGTGGTGTTAAGAAACTCTGAACTATTGACTTCGAACTGTGCAAACTTAGTCCAGGCAAAGTACCGTTTTACGACAGTTTTTTTGCAGCTTAGATCATTTCTATGAGGTGTCCAGAACAACATACTAAGTCCTAAGAAATCCTATTTGAGGAAAAATGTTAAATTCTCATCAATCCGAGATGTGTGCCAATAAGGCCAGGCAACAATACACCCCAATGGAGCTATTTTTTCCTTTACTCCTATCAAAATGAAACTTTACACAATGAAAGTACCCACGAAAAGTAATTTTTTTTGTATTACAAGTTTCTTTTGAAATGAATTTGAATATGCACATGAGTGCCACACTTATTGAATATGTCCTAATTTGCATATAGGCAGAAACACCATTCATATGTATGACAAATACATCGACCCGATCTTCATCCAATCATGCTACTGCCAATGGGTGATGGCAATGCTGCTTTTAGACTGGCCTCTAACCTGAAAACTGCCTGGCTTGGTAGTACCTGCCAGGGGTATACTATAACCCCCACTGGTATAGTCTTCAGGGTCGGTAACAACAGGTAACAACAACATGGGGAGGTTTCTTTTTGATTTTTTTTTTATTTTATTTTAGTTTTTTAATTTTTTTTCTTTAACTAACCTAGATATTGCTGTTGCTAGCTAAGTCTGATGTGTGGCCCGCCTGGTCTGAAATACTTGCTAACTACAAAAAGAGAAGCAGTTTTGGTGTCTGGCAAAATTATTTTAAAGAGCTGGAATGTCTGGAAAGTGTGTCTATCTGGTTTTTCATCTGTCTTCTGTGTGAGAGTGAATCGTTTAGTTGGTAAGACTTCTGCCTGTAATCTCGTAATCTTACCAACAATACCAATCATTTGTAAATCTACCAGCCCAAATTTTAATCTCACCACGTTACTAATGACTAAGATGGCTATTCTGACTTTCTTCTGATGTTATCTGTGGGGGAATGTCATTAGGTAAGGCTTGTTCGCAAAAAAAAAAAAAAAAGAAGAATTTAGAAAGCAACTGGAGGCAAGATTGTGCAATCAATTCTTAAGGTCAATATAAGTCTTTTTGTGGCAAGTGACCTAGGTAAGTGTGGCAAGTGACTTCAAATGTATTGTGTTTATTCATAGGTTAACTTACTGAATGGACATGAATGTGTTAGTTATTTGGCCCCTGTTTTTTCTACTTGTGACTTTATGGTTTCTTGGCCATAAGTCAATTAGGCCTAGTGTTGAGCTCATTTGCATATTTAAAATAGATTTCTCAAAGAAACTTGTAAAACAAAAATGTTACTTTTCATGTATACTTTCACTGTGTAAAGTTTTATTGTGGTAGCAGTAAAGGAAAAAATTAAGCCTATGCGGGTGTATTTTGGGTAGCCTATATTCGATTAGTGTATAGCTCATTTGCATATTAAAATTCATTTTCAAAGAAACTTGTAATACAAAAAAAATTGACTCTTCATGGGTACTTTCATTGTGTAAAGTTTCATTTTGATAGGAGTAAAGGAAAAAAATAGCCCCATTGGGGTGTATTGTTGTCTGGCCTTATTGGCACACATCTCAGATTGATGAGAATTTAACATATTTCCTCAACTAGGATTTCTTAGGACTTTTAGTATGTTGTTCTGGACACCTCATAGAAATGATCTAAGCTGCAAAAAATTATTTTACAATTAGTTCTATTTTTGGCTCCAAAATTAGTTACTTTGCCTGGACTAACCGTGAAAAGATGCGTATCATCAGTTATCTTACAATAGTCAAATGTATGTTGTATGAGATATATTTGGTTAAATAATTAATATAGTACTCACATTTAACTGTGATCAAGTAATAGGCTATGTGATTTGATGCATTCTGCAAACTGTGTATAGTATTGAATACAATGCTCAATGCTAAACGTTTTAGAATGAAGAATTTTGCTGACTTGTAGAATTGCCTACAAAAACAGCGAACTTTGATGTGCTTGAGCTACCTCTAAATATTAATATTTTTGCCCCATTTTTTTTCTGGGGTGTTTTTAGCATAAATGGAACAAATCTAGCGGGTCAGGCTGCAAAAAAATGGAAAAAATTTTTTTTGTACATTTAAGGGCCACCCTAATATATATATTCATTCATTCAGCGTGTACAGACACTTGCGATTAGAACAAAGCAGATATAGAACTGACCTATTCCTCAACCCTTTGCTCCTCGAAATGAAACTTCCAGCACTTCTGAGGTAAATTTTCCAGGATTATTATCAAGATAGTATTATTCCTCACAACGTCGTAAAGTACTTGAGTCTGAAAGTGAACTCGCTGTGTGTGTTATCCAGCTGATGTGGGCGTTCACGGGTTTGCCTGGATCACCTCAGATTATTTGCGTTTGAATAGCGCGCGCTCTCTGTGGGCGGAGTCATATTAAAACTTAATGAGCTGACATGAGAACGACTGACATCTCTCTCTTTTCATACATATTACATAAACTGAGAATATATATTTTTATATAAAAAATACTTCATTTAAAAGAAGAGAATTCAAGCTTCATGCCTGTGTGTCTGTATGCCTGTTTGACTGAGAATTCGCTGAGTTAGTTCATTTTCGGACACGTTTCAGAATGGACTACACTGACAGAGAGAAAGCAGAACTCGCATCATGTTTATTTTTCTTTATTTGGCAAAAAGCACAACACTTTGTTTTTATTGTGAGTATACACAAAAATAATACACACTTAACAGGATCGAGTGATGTAAAACACAAGTATGTAAGATCAAAATCAACAGAGTATTTTTCGTCTCTGTTGCACTGATAAGGAAAAAAATGAGCCTATCGCGCCGGCGCGACAGCCAACCTCAGGGGTTTTAGTAGTAGGAATTTGCTACTCATCCAGTTTTTTATATCAGCTATGCATTCCGTTAATTTTGTGAATTGGTAAGTTTCGTCAGGGTGTGAAGAAATATAGAGCTGCATATCATCAGCATAACAGTGAAAACTAATGCCATGCTTCCTAATGATATCTCCCAAGGGTAGCATGTACAGAGTAAACACTATCTGTATCTGACCATGGGAATGCTCTGACTGACTTTATCTCATGGTGTGATAACCATTGCCTTGATTTAAATGTATCTAAAACCAAAGAATTAATTATTGACTTTGGGCGAAATAGAGATACTGCTTCCGAGAGCATCATACATAATGTAAAGGTGGAAATTGTCTCATCATATAAATACTTGGGCACTGTTTTTGATGACCATCTTAAGTTTGATGTAAACAGCGCTGCCATCGTGAAGCAGGGACAACAGAGAATTTACCTTCCCCGCAAACTAAACTCTTTCTCTGTCACGCCGGTCATCCTGTGTAGATTTTACCAGTCTTTTATTGAGTCTTTTAAGTTTTTCTTCTATCTGCTGGTTCCACAACTTGACAGTTAAAGACAGGAATAGCCTGAACAACATTGTAAAAATCTGTTCAAAAATGATCGGTGTGAAACAGAGAGACCTTAATGTCTTCTGTAACCAACAAATAGTTCGGAAGGCAGTGAGTATCCTTGCCTCTCCGGGACATGCTTTGGCAGGTGAATTTTCTCTGTTGCCTTCTGGGCGTCGTTATGCGCTTCCTGTGTGTAAGACGAACCGCCATTCCAAATCTTTTATTCCTTCTGCGATCAAACTTTTAAACTCTGTGTAGGGCTCCTTGGGTTTTTTTTTTTAAATAGAAGGGGAGGGAAGGAAGAGGAAAGGAAGGGAAAAAGAGGAAAAAAGTGCACATATTGATTGACGGTTGTATGTTGCGAATAATGTGTGTGATGTACTGTTGTATACATTGCTGCTCTTAACTAATTGCCCCTTGTGGGATCAGTAAAGTTGATTGAATTGAATTGAATTGAATTGAATTGAATTGAACAGCAACGTTCCTAGTACTGAGCCTTGTGGTACGCCATACTGAACTTGTGATCGATAAGACATCTCTTCATTTACTGCTACAAACTGATAACGGTCAGATAAGTATGATTTAAACCATGCTAATGCAATTCCACTAATGCCAACATAATTTTCGAGTCTATTTAAAAGAATGGTGTGGTCGATAGTGTCAAATGCAGCACCAAGATCAAGTAACACTAATAGAGAGATACAACCACGTTCGGATGATAAGATCAAATCATTTGAAACACTAATGAGAGCAGTCTCAGTACTATGGTACGGTCTAAATCCTGATTGAAAATCCTTGTGGATTTAATTTCTTTCTAAAAAAGAACATAGTTGTGAAGATACTGCCTTTTCTAGTATCTTTGACAGAAAAGGTAGATTCGAGATCGGCCTGTAATTGACTAATTCTGTAGGATCAAGTTGTGGGTTTTTTAACAAGCGGTTTAATCATAGCCAGCTTAAAATCTTTTGGTACGTATCCTAATGACAAAGATGAATTAATGATATTAAGAAGAGAATCTATGACCTCTGGAAGCATCTCTTTCAGTAGCTTAGTTGGTATAGGGTCTAACATACATGTTGTTGAGTTAGATGATTTAACGAGTTTAGCAAATTCTTCCTCTGATGCGATACTGTAGTAGACGGTTGCATAGTTATAATTTTCTCCCTGATATTATCAATCTTATAAGTGAAGAAGTTCATAAAATCATTACTGCTGTGCTGCCTGGAAACTTCTGGGCTTGAAGCTTTATTTATAGCTTCATCTAGGTGAAAGAGTCTCTATGTGATGGGATTTATCTGGCCTTGGTGACGTGAGACAGCTGGCAGACGGTCGGTTTAGCCAGTCTGTCTGCTTCCTGACCTGAGCCCCAATTCATGTTTGAGCTCTAAGACTATGTGCCATATTACTAGAGAGAAGAGCAGCACCATCCCAGGAGGGATGAATACCATCTCTTTTCAACAGGTCAGGTCTGCCCCAAAAACTTTTCCAATTGTCTATGAATTCTATATTATTTTGCGGACTCCAGTTAGACAGCCAGCCATTGAGTGAGGACAATCTACTAAGTATCTCATCACTCCTGTGAACAGGAAGGGGGCCAGAGCAAATTACAGTGCCTGACATCGTACTTGCGAGTTCACACACCTCTTTAACCCCCAGAGGTCGGCGGTATCGCCGGCGATACCAGCTCGCTTTTTTTTTAGCAGTGTAAAAGAAACTCAAAAATACTCGGTTGACTTTGATTTTCCATTGGAGTTTCATACATCAATCGATTCTGTTAAATGTGTATTATTTTTGTGTATACTCACAATAAAAACAAAGTGTTGTGCTTTTTGCCAAATAAAGAAAAATAAACACGAAGCGAGTTCTGCCTCCTCTCTGTCAGTGTAGTCCATTCTGAAACGCGTCCGAAAATGAACCATAACTCAGTGAATACTCAGTCAAACAGGCATTCAGACATACAGGCATGAAGCTTGAATTCTCATCTTTTAAACGAAGTAATTTTTATAAAAAACAAATATTCACAGTTTATGTAATATGTATGCAAAGAGAGAGATGTCAGTCGTTCTCATCTCAGCTAATTAAGTTTTAATGTGCTCCGCCCACGGAGAGCACGCGCTATTCAAACGCAAATGTGAGCCGATCCAAACAAACCTGTAAAACGCCCATCAGCTGGATAACACACACCGCGAGTTCACTTTCAGACTTATGTACTTTACGATGCTGTGAGGAATAATACTGTCTTGATAATAATCCTGCAAAAATTTACCTCAGAAGTTATGGAAGTATCATTTCGAGGAGCAAACGGATCCCGCTGAGGAATTAGGTCAGTTCTGTTTGCTTTGTTCTAATCGGAATGAATGAACGCAAAGATGCGTGCTGTTGTGGAGCTACTACAGCTGGCAAAAATACTGTTTAAATATGAATCGCGTTACTATGAATGAATGAACGCAAAGATGCGTGCTGTTGTGGAGCTACTACAGCTGGCAAAAATACTGTTTTAATATGAATCGCGTTACTATGAATGAATGAACGCAAAGATGCGTGCTGTTGTGGAGTTACTACAGCTGGCAAAAATACTGTTTTAATATGAATCGCGAATACAAAGAAAGATTACACTGGAAATATTGTTACAATTATAAATGTTGTTGTAATTGTATAACCTTAAAAAAAAATTATATATATATATATATATAAGGATAGATGTAAACAAAATCTTAAAAGGTCATTATAAGCCTTATCTTTAAATAATTTTATTATGCTTTATTAGTGACACATTTGGGAAGAGAATATATTCCAAATCTGAAAATACAGTATGAGAACAATTAACTGCACAATTACTAGAAATGTTTACCTTGGATATTGTACAATTTGCAAGCAAAATTTGTGGAAAAAACAACAAACCAGTTATATATTGTCCTTGCATTCTTGTGGCTCATTCACACACCTGAATGAAAGGCTCATTACCTATGCAGCCTCATTATGCGGCCCCATTGACTCCATAGGTGTGAATCACGCCCACCCGCATATGGCCTTTCCAAACAAAAAGTGTTTTACAAGATTTAAATCAATGTATTGTGTTATGGGAATGATTAGGCAGGACGATTTTCACATAATTTTGAAGAAAAAATACTAGGCAACGACATCCATTAGTCAAAAGTCTTATTTACATATATTTAGAATGTGTTTTATGGCCTTATTTCAGAAACTTTAGTTTTTTGTTTTTTAAAAAACCATGCATAAACATTATTCTATCAAAAATACAAACATGTACATGCAAGTTGTTCACATATTATGGTAGCCCTGTTTGTGCTAAATAGAGTGAATTTACACCTTTGCCATTAATATGTTTATAAGCAACTGAAAAAAGCACAAATGTCAGGGCATGTCAGAACATCTCAAGGACCCCAAAAACCCCTCAGACTCCAGAGGGTTAACATCCATTTTAGTGATCTCCGACTGGCGGAGTCGAACATCATTAGTGCCGACGTGAATAATAATCTTAGAGAAAATTTGCTTTGATGTCAGGCGCAAACATGTGACTATGGTGGCTGGTGTCTCTATTTTCACGTTCCGTGAAATAGAATCACCAATAACTAGGGCACATTCAACAGGATTCACAGTGAGTGTTTCACTGAGAGGGGAGAACCTGTTTAACCCTCTGAGGTCGGCAAACGCGCCGGCGCGTTTTGCCGGATTTTCTCCACATTGTAGCACTATAAACTTAAATTACTCCATCATTTATGGTCATACAGAAAAAAGAAATATAAAAAAAGAATCTGTGATATTTCTCCTTTTGTATGTGTCCACTTACAATCAAATCAAAACATCGTGCTTTTGTAAAATAAAGAAAATAAACAGGGTGTGCGTTCTGCCTCTCTGTCGCGGTGAACTTTTTTTTCTTGAGCACGTCTATAAACTGAAACAAAACTCAGCGAATACTTGTCACACATTTATGAGCCATATACCTTTATAAACATTTAAGTGTGTACTTTTAAATAATCGGATTCAAAACGAAAACAAATATTCTCTGTTTAAGTAATTTGTATAAAACCAAGTCGAGTTTGAAAGACGTGCCTGAGCTTACATTGGATTTAGGCTACCTCAGAAGAAGAAGAACGCGATTTGAAGACAAGAAAGATGTAAGGTAAGAAATTCTTACATAGCCTAGTTTGTTATTGTTGCATAAATGTCACGTTGCAGTTGAACTGTTGCTAGATATATGGGGAATATTATAATATTTAGACCCGTGTTTACTGTGTTTGTGGATATCTGCTCAAACATAGATATGTTTATGGTAACCATAATGTTTTATATTTGAGCGTGATCGCGTTTGAATGTATCATATTTTGCAAGCGATCGCGTTTGAATGTATCATATTTTGGATGAAAGCAAAACGCACCAAACGGCTTCATGTTTTTATTATCTCATTTCATATCATCATAACGGATGGAAACATTTGAAGTAACATGATAATCAATATATTTTTCTCTAGCTTAGTTGTTACTGAAATCTTTTAGAAGATTTATAGGCTGCTATAGGTTATTTATTGTTATTATTATTTTATCCGCACTGCGCATATACCTTATGCCTACAAGGCACAACAAACCTGGTGTTCATTATATTATATATCGTTGGAAACGTGTGTGTGTGTGTGTGTGTGTATTCTGTGAATTTTAAAAAGCAATTTTAACCAGAAAAATCTAATATTTATTTCCAAAATCGTGCAGGCCTTTCTCTTGATATCAGTATGTTCACTTTTTTTTTTTCAGGTCCCAGATGCCACTGAGGACACATTCACATGAGTCTCAGTACGTGAACATGGTAAAGTGAAAATCTTGGAAATGAAAGGTATGTACAATGTTTTTAGGAATGGCACAAAGGTCTCTGTCTTTGAAGTGCTTTTTTGGCATTTGTTGTGTATCTTTGGATTATGTTGTGTTGTAAATAAATCCAAACAATTTAAAAGCCATTCTTTTTTAAATCTCCTCATTTACAGTATTGTGCAAGGTTGCTCAGAATGATAGGGGCCTGATAGCTCCTAATAGGGCCGTTAGGGGAGGCTCTTTGTCTTTCTCAGGTGAGAAAAGCTTACATATTAATGAGCTCTCGCATAAGGCTTTTTCACGCAAAACACGTCGTAAAATTTTTAAATCAATATATTGTCTTATCTGAATGAGCAGTCAGGGTGATTTTCACATAGTTTTGCAGCAAATATTCTAGGCTACGTCATACAATTTTCAAAAGTCTTGTGAAGAAATAATCAGTATGGGTTTCATGGCCTTATTTCAGTGAGAATTTTTTTTTGTATTTTCAAAAACCACGCATAAATGTCATTATCTCAAAACTACAAACTTTTACATACATGCTGCTGATATATTATTGTAGCAGAGTTTGTGTTGAATACAGTGTAATTAGACTTTAGCCATGAAAATGTCACAAGTAGCAGAAATAACCAGAAATGTCAGAGCATGTCAGAACACCTCCAGGGCCCAGAAAACAGCTCAGACCTCAGAGGGTTAATGTTGTAATCGGAACGGAAGAGCAGTGTTTTGTCCCGCGACTACATCGCCTCACCGTCACCCAATTGCCCTGCTGCACGGGCTCTACAGCCGGAACCGAACAATGTACAGAGTTCACTAAGCTAGTCGCATCCAAAGCAGTATCTAAAGCCCTTGTACTCTTACAATTAACCTCGATTAAAGCTTGGATGTGTATCTCTAATACTGAAATCTTCCCCGTCAGCTCTACTATCTTTCTGCATTTATCACATGTAAATCCTGTGCTGACAGAGAAGGCTATGCTATACATGTTACATGAAGTGCAAGTGACAGGAGAAGATGACATGACTCACCGTGTTTGTTGACTGATCCTACTCACCAAGTTGTTTGATGAACTCATAAAAGGCACGAGAAAAAATAAATAAAGAGTGGACCAATGGCACGCTAACAGGCTAGCGAATTAATAGCATGTTGTGCTGGCAATAACAATTTAGATTGAAGCTAGCGATGTCAGGTTTATGTGTGATGTTGAGTAAGCTATATTTAGCAGTATAAACAACAAGGAATGATAGTAAATAATGATTCAAAACAGAAAGATATACAGGGCTCTCAAGTGTCACGCATTTCGGTCTTTTGTCACGCACTCCCGCCACACATTGTATTTCTCACGCGGAAAAACTATTTATAATATATTTAATATGCTGCATCGCCCAAAATTTCTCTGCCCGCGCCGCTCTCACTATGGAACCGGCAGGAATCAAGCGCGTCTCCCCAGGAATTCTTAGTCGATCCTGCCACTTATCAGCCAGTCAAAAAAAAAAGAAAGGGGCTACACAATAGCCAATCAGAAAATAGCACTTTGTATCTGGGTAAGATTTAACGCAACAACCAATGAAAAGCATATCCTGGAATTGTTCACGTGATTCTGCTATGTCTTCCAAAAGGAAACCACTCCGAGCATCACTTTGAGCACAGAGTAAGTCATGATCTCCTGTTTTAATGTTACAACAAACAACAGTGACAACTTGACTGCTGTTAGAGAATGTTTCCCAGATAATTAGCATCAGTTTTTCATGAGTGTCTGTAACTTAGCGAACAGTTTTACAGCCTGTTCACTGACGACACCTGCTCAGAACAAGTAGTCTAGGACTAGTCATATTTTCGTTATCACACGATGACTGACATATTGTCACATTATAAACATCTCTCTCTCCAAATAGGCTTAATAATTTTATTAGCACTAAATAAATTAAAGTGTATTGCATAGTCGATGTAATAGGTCACTTTTAAAATCATGTCATATTTTATAATTATATCCTGGCCATGGATGCATTAATCATTGAATCTGTCTTTCAAAGATGTATGGGGGGAATGTCACTCTTGCCTGTCTTCAAAATTGAGAGCCCTGGATATACGAAGCTTACAGATGCAAACCAACGCAACGGCAGCAGCAGGAGCAACGAGGCAGACAAGAGCAATCAAACACTATTAATACTTTCTCATTTACCGTCAGCATTCAGCATATGTGCATTTATATAATTTAAACAAATCTTTGAATATCTAATAAACATTTAATTTCACAAATCTTGCAGGCTTAGTCGAAACCAGCGGTCAGATATTCTGAAGTGCGCATTTGTAGCCTGCATCAACATGTTACTGTGCGTGACTGTCAGATCAGCTTCACTGGAGACGCACGATCGAAACTTTAAACCCTTGATTTCAAACTATGCTGCACTATATTCAGTTACCCACTATGTCATATGCATGTCATTTTCACTGTGCTCTTTTACCTTGTCTTTTTTTTTTGAAAAATGATTCCCAGTGCACACAAATTTACCAGATTACTGAGTGCCCTGTTGATTTAAAGTATTTACTTTTTATTCATATTTTTTCCAAACAATTTATTTATTTGTGAAAAATACAGTAATATGAATATTATATTATATTCTTGTTTTTATTTCTTTATTTAATCAGAGACAATACACATTAATAATATATAACATGTAAAATGTGCCAGATTTAGTCAACACTGGCTAATTTTTATCCGTAGGCCCTTAGCTGGTTGATGTTAAGGACAGAAGAAAAAAAAAAAACTTTAAAACAATTTTGATTCAACAGTAACCATATTTTTAGCCGTTTAGAGAACCATGAAAGGCCTGTTATGTGTTTTCTTTCAACTCTGTTTGAAGTCTATTCCACTTATGTGTTCCTCTGCAAGCAAAAGATAACTGACCAAAGATAGTTCTTCTCAATGGTACATTACAATCACCCCTAGTACCAGCTCATGTACACTGTCCTGCTATCTGATCAATATAATCCTTAAAAACTGGTGGAGCAAGACCATTTAAAATCTTAAAAACAAGTACTAAGTCAGCTAATTGAATCAGATGTTCTTAACTTAAAGGGGAAAACTTAGTTAAAACACTACAATGGTGAGAACTATTTGGCTTTTTTATCTAGCACCTTAAGAGTTTGTTTATATACAATTTCAACCTGTTTAAGAACCATACAGTATGTAATATGTGGGATAATCATCGAGATCATAAATAAAACTGCTGCTTCTTTAGTCAAAACCAATAAATTATAAATAAATTAAATGTATGTCTTCACATGTTTTTTTAAAAGAAAGCTGATAATATATTATTATTCCTAGATATTTAAATTAATGTATTACCTCAAGTTTATGTCCCTGGACGAATACTTTTGCTTTCACATCATGATCTTGCTTTTTAGTAAAAAAAAAACAAAAACATACAAACAGTTTTCCTGACATTAAGATGTAAAGTGATTTGATAAGCCATTGTGAAACCTGATTCATGGTATCAGTCAATTTCTGTGCCGCCTGTTTGCGTGTACATACAGGACAACATCATCAGCATACATTTGACAAATGACATCTGGAGGACAGACATTTGGTAAATCATTTCCATGCATACCAAACAACAATGGACCTAAAATAGAACTTTGTGGAACTCCAATATTATAATTTAGATATTTTGATGTTGCATTTATAACCCTTACATACTGTTTTCTATTTTCTAAATATTTAAACCACATAATGGCCTCAGTTGAAAAATTTTTATTTGATAACTTAGAGAGCAAAATATCATGATTTACAGTTTCAAAAGCTTTCTTAACCCTTGTGTGGTGTTCACAACCCAATTACTCCTGTGGTGTTCCCGGTCAAAAATGACCGGACTATAAAACATAGCTTATAAATCACTTGTTATGCAATATTATCACCCAATATCGGATTCAATCTTTTTGTCCACTTGTTCTCTTTCAGTTAGGACTGGTTTTATATTTCTATTTGCATCTGATTAATTGTAGGCCTCATTTATTTGATAGTAGGCATCTAATTTTTTGAGTAAAAAAAACATTATTTTTGAATAATTTTGGAAATATTAAATGAAATCTAAAGAAAATTGGCACTGTTGATCACACTAGTCTACTTTAATATTTCACCAGGAATTTTGTTTTGAAAAACTTTTATTTTGTACAAAATGGCACATTGTCACACTTGTGGTGTTCCCGGTCAAAAATGACCGGACTACAAAAAATAGCTTATAAATCACTCATTATGCAATATTATCACCCAATATTGGATTCAATCTTTTTGTCTACTTGTTCTCTTTCAGTTAGGACTGGTTTTATATTTCTATTTGCATCTGATTAATTGTAGGCCTCATTTATTTGATAGTAGGCATCTCATTTTTTGAGTTAAAAAAACATTATTTTTGAATAATTTTGGAAATATTAAATGAAATCTGAAGAAAATTGGCACTGTTAAACACACCAGTCTACTTTAATATTTCACCAGGAATTTTGTTTTGAAAAACTTTTATTTTGTACAAAATAGCACAGAGTTACACTTGTGTTGTTCCACTGGGCCATTGAGGGCCACTGTTTCAATTGGCCATTGAAAGTGAATGGGAGAGACATGTGTTAGAAGTCCACGAGGAATATCTTTACATCTGAGTGATGGATTATGGTGAGTTTGGGCTCTTTTAAATCTTAACAATCTCATGTAAATAATGATGTGCCATTTTCCACAATTTATGCATGCTTCATTGAGTTATGAGTTAAAACGCGACATAAGTGCTAGGCTACAACTACATTCAAGGCTCTGTGAGCGCATGTGGGGGTTTGTGTGTTACAACTCAATTAGGAATATCTTTAGATCTGAGTGATGGATTATGCTGAGTTTGGGCTCTTTTTAATAGTGATAGTCTGCTGAAAATAATGCTGTACAGTTTTCTACGAACTGTGCATGCTTCGTGAAGTTATGAGCGAAAACCAAACGCGAGTGCTTCATGAGTATATACTTGGCTAGGTGCGTCTGTGGTATTTTCTGTGTTAGAACGCCATAAGGAATATCTTTAGATCTGATTGATGGAATATATTGAGTTTGGGCTCTTTTTAATCGTGAGCTCCTGCTGTAAATAACGATGTGCTATTTTTCATGATCAATATAATTTTCATGAAAATACGAGTAAAAAGGCCAAGTCTAAGCTACCTTGATTGGCTACGTGAGTCTGTGCGTCTGTGATATTTTTTTGTGTTAGAACTCCATGAGGAATATCTTTAGTTCTGAGTGATGGATTATGTTGAGTTTGAACTCATTTTAATTGTAAGCATCTGCTGTAAATAATGATGTGTCATTTTCCACAATCGGAGCATGTTTCATGAAGTTACGATCGGAAATTTTTCTAAAATTAAGCATCCATACATGGTTTACCCATGGGTCTCTTGAAGGGCTTTTTTTAGAAAAACCTCGCTCAAGTTTAGTAAAAAAGCCTGAAACAATTATGCTTGTTGTATTCTACTCATTGAGACCTTTCAAATGACATATGACACAGGACTATCAGAGCTGTATGATGTATTTGACATATTGCTGAATGTAATACAAAAAAGTAGTTTATAAATTATGATTTTTTTTATTTTTTTTATTTATCAGCAAATAACTCAGCACTACTTAGGAGTTTATCAAATTGGCTACATTCATTGTAAATGTCAGACTCTAAGCTTTCAAATGACACCTATTTTAAGTTGATCAAGGTAATAGTTTTGAAAAATATTATGATTATTTATTTCGCAGCTAGGTGGCGCCTGCGGGGGGTACACTCAGTTTTAGAGGGATAACTCAGCAGATGTTAGGAGTTGATCAAAGTGATTAGATCCATTAAAAAGCTGAGATTCTAAGCTTTAACCCTCTGAGGTCGACAAACGCGCCGGCGCGTTTTGCTGGATTTTCTCCACATTGTAGCACTATAAACTTAAATTTCTCCGTCATTTATGGTCATACAGAAAAAAGAAATATAAAAAAAGAATCTGTGATATTTCTACTTTTGTATGTGTCCACTTACAATCAAATCAAAACATTGTGCTTTTGTAAAATAAAGAAAATAAACAGGGTGTGCGTTCTGCCTCTCCGTCGCGGTGAACTTTTTTTTCTTGAGCACGTCTATAAACTGAAACAAAACTCTGCGAATACTTGTCACACATTTATGAGCCATAAACCTTTATAAACATATAAGTGTGTACTTTTAAATGATCGGATTCAAAACGAAAACAAATATTCTCTGTTTAAGTAATTTGTATAAAACCAACAAGATGTCCAGATTCTCAAACGCTTGCTCATTACAGTTAATTTGGCCACGCCTACTCGCGCAAAAGAGATTCACATGCAAATCTCCACATGGAACGCGATCGCCCTCATTACCTCAACAACAAAACACTTCACTTCACTTTTCGTCGAGTTTGAAAGACGTGGCTGAGCTTACATTGGATTTACATCAGGAGAAGAAGAACGCGATTTGAAGACAAGAAAGATAAGGTAAGAAATTCTTACATATTAGTTTGCTATTGTTGCATAAATTTCACATTGCAGTTGAACTGTTGCTAGATGGTGAATATTATAATATTTAGACCCGTGTTTACTGTTACTGTGTTTGTGGATATCTGCTCAAACGTAGATATGTATTTGGTAACCATAATGTTTTATATTTGAGCGTGATCGCGTTTGAATGTATCTTATTTTGGATCGTGATCACGTTTGAATGTATCATATTTTGGATCGTGATCGCATTTGAATGTATCATATTTTGGATCGTGATCGCATTTGAATGTATCATATTTTGGATCGTGATCACGTTTGAATGCATCATATTTTGGATCGTGATCGCATTTGAATGTATCTTATTTTGGATCGTGATCGCATTTGAATGTATCTTATTTTGGATCGTGATCACGTTTGAATGTATCATATTTTGGATCGTGATCACGTTTGAATGTATCATATTTTGGATCGTGATCGCATTTGAATGTATCATATTTTGGATCGTGATCGCATTTGAATGTATCATATTTTGGATCGCGATCGCGTTTGAAAAACAAACAGCTTCATGTTTTTACTATTATCTCATTTCATATGGACCACGAATGGAAACATTTTAAGTAACATGATAATCAATATATTTTTCTCTAGCTTAGTTGTTACTTAAATCTTTTGGAAGATTTATACTGTTATAGGTTATTATTATTTTATCCAGCACTGCGCATAGCTTATGCCTACAAGGCACAACAAACCTGGTGTTCACTGTTCATTATATTTTGTTGGAAACATTTGTGTGTGTGTGTGTGTGTATTCTGTGAATTTTAAAAAACAATTTTAACCAGAAAAATCTAAAATTTATTCCCAAAATCGTGCAGGCCTTTCTCTTGATATCAGTATGTTCACTTTTTTTTCAGGGCCCAGATGACACTGAGGACTGCTGAATTCAAAATTCACATGAGTCTCTGTACATGGTAAAGTGAAAATCAAACACCTTGGAAATTAAAGGTATGTATGTTTTTAGGAATGGCACAAAGGTCTCTGTCTTTGGATCATTGTTTTCAATAAGTGCTTTTTTGGCATGTGTTGTGTATCTTTGGACGATGCTGTGTTGTAAATAAATCCAAACAATTTAAAAGCCATTATTTTTTAAATCTCCTCATTTACAGTATTGTGCAAGGTTGCTCAGAATGACAGGGCCTGATAGCTCCTAATAGGGCCGTTAGGGGAGGTTCTTTGTCTTTCTCAGGTGAGAAAAGCTTACATATTAATGAGCTCTCGCATAAGGCTTTTTCACACAAAACACGTCGTAAAATTTTTAAATCAATATATTGTCTTATCTGAATGAGCAGTCAGGGTGATTTTGACATAGTTTTGCAGCAAATATTCTAGGCTACGTGATACAATTTTCAAAAGTCTTGTGAAGAAATAATCAGTATGGGTTTCATGGCCTTATTTCAGTGAGAATTTTTTTTTGTATTTTCACAAACCACGCATAAATGTCATTATCTCAAAACTACAAACTTTTACATACATGCTGTTGATATATTATTGTAGCAGAGTTTGTGCTGAATACAGTGTAATTAGACTTTAACCATGAAAATGTCACAAGTAACAGAAATAACCAGAAATGTCAGAGCATGTCAGAACACCTCCAGGGCCCAGAAAACAGCTCAGACCTCAGAGGGTTAAAATGATACATATTTTGTGTTGCTCCATTCATTGGTTGCATTGGTCTCTCCCATTCACTTTCAATGGCCCATTGAAACAATGGCCCACAATGGCCCTCAATGGCCCAGTGGAACACCACAAGTGTAACTCTGTGCCATATTGTACAAAATAAAAGTTTTTCAAAACACAATTCCTGGTGAAAAATTAAAGTAGACTAGTGTGATCAACAGTGGCAATTTTCTTCAATTTTTTTTTTTTTTTTTTTCTAAATTATTCAAAAATAATGTTTTTTTTACTCAAAAATTGAGATGCCTTCTCTCAAATAAATGAGGCCTACAATTAATCAGATGCAAATAGAAACATAAAACCAGTCCTAATTGAAAGAGAACAAGTGGACAAAAAGATTGAATCCAATATTGGGTGATAATATTGCATAATGATTGATTTATAAGCTATTTATTGTAGTCCGGTCATTTTTGACCGGGAACACCACAAGTGTAACAATGTGCCATTTTGTACAAAATAAAAGTTTTTCAAAACAAAATTCCTGGTTAAATATTAAAGTAGACTAGTGTGATCAACAGTGGCAATTTTCTTCAGAATTTATTTAAAATTTCCAAAATTATTCAAAAATAATGTTTTTTTTACTCAAAAAATTAGATGCCTACTCTCAAATAAATGAGGCCTACGATTAATCAGATGCAAATAGAAATATAAAACCAGTCCTAATTGAAAGAGAACAAGTTGACAAAAAGATTGAATCCAATATCGGGTGATAATATTGCATAACAACTGATTTATAAGCTATTTTTTGTAGTCCGGTCATTTTTGACCGGGAACACCACAAGAGTGACAAGGTGACAAAACTCCCCCTAAAAAATTAAGAAAATTGTCACAAAACATTTCAGAAGTAGTTATACCATTTGTGAATAAAGTCACTAAGTTTCAGTACAAAGCGATAACATTAACTAGTATTTTCAGGAAAAAGAAAATCTTCTCCGGGTCAAAATGACCCGAACACCACATGAGGGTTAAAATCCAATAATACAGCACCAACTACACCTCTTCTATCCATTTTAGATGTAATATTTTTTTCTAAAAAATTGTATAGGATGAAGAGAAAATGCACTATTAAGATATGCATTTAATTGCTCTGCTACCCATTTTTCAGTGACTTTAGACATTGCAGGAAGAATACTTAATGGTCTATATACTAATTTCGACAATTTAGAGGGAAAAATTCCTTGAATTAACTTGAGTTAATGGTCCTATGATTAATTAATTCTTTATAATAAAAAAAAAAATTAATCTAATCCATATTTATCTCTAGATCTAGAATATTTAGAAGAACTAATTATTCTGTCAGCTTTTGTGTTAGACACCTGCTTAAGAGTAAATGTGAGTAGAGCAGCATCTTCCAATGTAATCCATCGGATCTCTGGACAAAGAGACTTGGTGAGAAAGCTTAGTGTCCAGAAAATAATTATTAAAAGTATTTGCTATTATACCATGATCACTAATACGTTTTCTTTCTAATTCAAGTTCAGTATTTCACACTGATTTTTTTTTTTTTTTTACAATTTCCTGTTAAGTTTCTCAAATTTTACCATATCAATTTTGTATTACCTTTTCCTTCCTCTATTATAGAAATATATACAAATTTCCTTTTGCTTTTCTAATTTCACTTATTACTTTATTCCTTAATTTATTAAAATGTCCCTTCTTGTATTCCATCTTAGATTTAAGAAACTGATTCAATGCAAAATCTCTTTGTTTCATAAGTGACCAGATATTTTCATTTAACTAGACAATTTTGCTTCCTGTCTACTTTTAACTTGCCTCATAAAGCTATTTACGGTATTTTGAATAATATCCGTTAAAAAATTTGCATCTATTTCAGTACAATTATGGGAGAAATGTTCTTCCCAATTTTATCTTTTAATGCATTTTTAGATGATTAAATTCACTTTTTGGTACTCTACAATTACATTGTAGCAAATTGGCTCGTAAGGAAAATATTAATAATTATTCATAACTTATGATTAATTATGAATATCTGGATCAGTTAATCGGATTAACTTGATGTAGCTACATTAACATTACAACCAATTAATCAGTTCATCCTGTGAACCCTCAATATTGATTTATTGATAGAAATTTTAATTTCCGGGGGTTGGGAAATAACTTCCTAACTGTACAGTACTACAAAGAGAATTTAGTCAGAATCTGAATCATTAAATTGACTTTTTATGCAGGCCAGATAATCAGAAACAAATACGTATTGTATCGTAATCGTATACTGAACGTACCGAGAAGGCCAGGAGAAGGAAGGGCTTGTGTTGAAGCAATTTAAAGCCTGAGAAAGGTCCCACCTCTCAGGGTTGGCTCGACCAATAAGAAAAGTGGAATTTCCAAGTGGGAAATTCCTCTGTTGGGAGGACGTATGACTCTGTTTCAAGTGTGGTTAGACATGGGCCTTGCCATTTGTGTCCATTTATACTCAGATAAATATAACAAGCACGCACTGCATTCTATGAAAAGGTGATGTACACTAAAGTGTGAGTCATTAAATGAGGATTAATTAGATGGGAGACAAGATATAGGTGGGGTTACATTAACTAGTAGCTCTCTCATAAAGCATGCATGAAATAAATACAAATGCAAGATACAGTATACAAGGCATAATATTATCACACACAATGTCCTGGGATGCATGTTCATTTATAGATCAGTTTGTCTATAAATGAATGCAGGAAAGTCTGTTTTAAGGGCTGTAAGTCTTTCCTATGGCCTCGTCTGAACACATGACCACATTTTTAACAGCAATAAAACCATCTTATCTGATGGTAGTCATGGTTCTTGCCCTAGTTGGGGGAATGGGACCATAGATCCTTAGAGTGAGTTTTAAAGATTATTTGTTAAATATAACAAATAATTGTGTCTGATTTGTCTCAGTCGTTACAACATGTTTATAGCCTGATAACCAACCCTCTTCTTTGTCAATTTTCTCACTATAAGTGTTACATTTTGATCAGACAATCCTATAATCATTAAAATACTTAATTATGTGATCAGATTTATTGGTAAAGATTGGTAAAAAATCTATTTGTTACACAGAAGATCTAGTTATTCTTGTAGGTCCAAGAAAGTTGTAAGTTGTTTCAAATCAAAATTGCTAATTATGTTTTTCAAATTTTCATCAATTTTATCTAGCCAATTTACATTTAAGTCACCAAGTAGAATAACTTCTTTAGTCAAATCACATACTTGAAGCTTCTATAATTTATAAAAAAATTAAATATTTGATGAAGGTGGTCGATAAACAGCTATAATTATATAAAACATTTGTAGTAAGAGGGAAACATCTAAGTCTATACATTCAATATCAAAATCATAAGCTAACTGTACTAGGGATGTTAACGATTAATCGACGATCGATTAATTAATACATTTAATCGATAAAACTTAAGCAGGTTCATTTGCATGCATGCTGCTCAACTGTGAAACATGTCAAGCAGAGACAAGGAAAAACACTGGCACAACACTGGCATGCACTTGAGTAATCGACCATCGTGGTTTTGATTAACGCCTTAAACCCAAAGTGTACCGCCGGCGGTAGACCCCGGGCACATTTAGTACCGCCCGCGGACGTCACCTAGAGACAAATAAATTCATAATCGTATTTTTCAAAACTACTACCTTAAAGGTGCTCTAATCGATGTTGCATGTTTTTTAGGCCAAAACATTTTTTTGTCACATACAGCAAACATCTATCTGCTAGCTGCCTGTCCCCTGAACGCACTGTAAAAAAACGCGGTCTCTGTAGACAGCCCAGGCTCCACAAACTGCAACAGAAACAAAACAAACAGTGTCCCAGCCAATAACCGACAAGAATGATTTGGGGGGTTGGGGGGTTAGTGTGCGTGCACATGAAGGGGGGTGTGGGGAGTGGAGGAGAGAGAAGCATTAAGAGGGAGGTTAGCTAGAGGAGAGATGTCCTAGACAACGACTAACGTTAGAATTATATTCTCTTGAATTTTGATATGGCCGACACATGACCAAAGAGACGACGTTCCGATGAACAAATAACAAAGAATAGGAAAAAGGAGAAGGAACGTGTGAATTCCCGAGGGGGAGCGGACGGGATGAGGAGGAGGGAGGGACAAGCTAGCCTCCATTTTGTTTGACAATACTTCGAACGTCAACAAGAAGTGACGTCACCCAACATCGCTTAGAGCACCTTAAACACAAAATAGGTGTCATTTGAAAGCTGAGAGTCTGAACTTTACAATGAATGTAGCCAATTTGATTAATATACAGCTCATGAAGCATGCACAAATCGAAGAAAATGGCACAGCATTTTTTACAGCAGATTCTTACAAATAAAATGAGCCTAAAATCATAATCCATTGCGTTGATCAAGATATTCCTCATGGAGGAACAGTTTTAAAAATGCCCATTAGGGGGAGTCAAGGACTGAACAAAAAGGCCATATTGGTTCCAAATGCTGTAACTTTATGCTATCACCAAAAAAATTTATCCAGATGCAGCTCACATGTAGAGTGACTCTCCTACCTTATTTCCTTCCTGAATTATTGCATGTCAAATAAGAAAGATATGCAAAATCATAATAAAAATTGTGTGTGTGTATATATATGTTAATATATGTATATATGTGTGTGTGTATATATGTGTGTGTATATATATATATATATATATATATAGTGATGAAAATAAGTATTTGAACACCCTGCTATTTTGCAAGTTCTCCCACTTGGAAATCATGGAGGGGTCTGAAATTGTCATCGTAGGTGCATGTCCACTGTGAGAGACATAATCTAAGAAAAAAAATCCAGAAATCACAATGTATGATTTTTTAACTATTTATTTGTATGATACAGCTGCAAATAAGTATTTGAACACCTGTCTATCAGCTAGAATTCTGACCCTCAAAGACCTGTTAGTCTGCCTTTAAAATGTCCACCTCCACTCCATTTATTATCCTAAATAAGATGCACCTGTTTGAGGTCGTTAGCTGCATAAAGACACCTGTCCACCCCATACAATCAGTAAGAATCCAACTACTAACATGGCCAAGACCAAAGAGCTGTCCAAAGACACTAGAGACAAAATTGTACACCTCCACAAGGCTGGAAGGGCTACGGGGAAATTGCCAAGCAGCTTGGTGAAAAAATGTCCACTGTTGGAGCAATCATTAGAAAATGGAAGAAGCTAAACATGACTGTCAATCTCCCTCGGACTGGGGCTCCATGCAAGATCTCACCTCGTGGGGTCTCAATGATCCTAAGAAAGGTGAGAAATCAGCCCAGAACTACACGGGAGGAGCTGGTCAATGACCTGAAAAGAGCTGGGACCACCGTTTCCAAGGTTACTGTTGGTAATACACTAAGACGTCATGGTTTGAAATCATGCATGGCACAGAAGGTTCCCCTGCTTAAACCAGCACATGTCAAGGCCCGTCTTAAGTTTGCCAATGACCATTTGGATGATCCAGAGGAGTCATGGGAGAAAGTCATGTGGTCAGATGAGACCAAACTAGAACTTTTTGGTCATAATTCCACTAAACGTGTTTGGAGGAAGAAGAATGATGAGTACCATCCCAAGAACACCATCCCTACTGTGAAGCATGGGGGTGGTAGCATCATGCTTTGGGGGTGTTTTTCTGCACATGGGACAGGGCGACTGCACTGTATTAAGGAGAGGATGACCGGGGCCATGTATTGCGAGATTTTGGGGAACAACCTCCTTCCCTCAGTTAGAGCATTGAAGATGGGTCGAGGCTGGGTCTTCCAACATGACAATGACCCGAAGCACACAGTCAGGATAACCAAGGAGTGGCTCTGTAAGAAGCATATCAAGGTTCTGGCGTGGCCTAGCCAGTCTCCAGACCTAAACCCAATAGAGAATCTTTGGAGGGAGCTCAAACTCCGTGTTTCTCAGTGACAGCCCAGAAACCTGACTGATCTAGAGAAGATCTGTGTGGAGGAGTGGGCCAAAATCCCTCCTGCAGTGTGTGCAAACCTGGTGAAAAACTACAGGAACCGTTTGACCTCTGTAATTGCAAACAAAGGCTACTGTACCAAATATTAACATTGATTTTCACAGGTGTTCAAATACTTATTTGCAGCTGTTTCATACAAATAAATAGTTAAAAAATCATACATTGTGATTTCTGGATTTTTTTTTTTTAGATTATGTCTCTCACAGTGGACATGCACCTACGATGACAATTTCAGACCCCTCCATGATTTCTAAGTGGGAGAACTTGCAAAATAGCAGGGTGTTCAAATACTTATTTTCCTCACTGTGTATATATATATATATATATATATATATATATATATATATATATATATATATATATATATATATATATATATATATAGTCTTTTATTAGCAGTTTCTCAGCATGATAATGTCCAAATGTAATTTATATTTTCTATCAATTGATACATACCTTTTGACTACTCTACTTGCTATAGATTTGGAGTTATGAGTCTTTACTTTTGTGTGTCACTTAGAAAACAACAAATTTATAAATTCCTTCCAAGTGTCAAGGACTGAACAAAAAGGCTATATTGGCAGAGCTCCAGACTGCGACCAAAATTTGAGAGTGTGCGGCTGAATTTTACATCCAGTTGCACATGTGCGACCAGTAATTTTTTTTACGTTAAACGTGGAAGGGGCGCGTCAATGAATCCGGAATGTGTAGCAGGCCAATGATGACGAGTGTGAGAAGAATAGGGAATGGCCACTGTAACTGGCTAATGTATGGAAGGGGAGGGTCCTAGAGATAATCTTGCGCGCGACCGCGCATAAACGTCTGTGGGAAGGAAACAGACTAACGGAGACAAATATCAATGTCACAGACACAGTCGGATGATGATTCAGAGTCAGAGGTTTGTGAGGTGATAAAGTCCCGAACCCACCATTTTCAGGAAGACTGGCTGAGAGAATTCAACTGGTTGAGGTACTGTAATGAGACGAACTTAATGAACTGCGAATGTTGCAGTCGCTTCCCCAGAACTGCGGGGAACACAAAGTTTGCAGACAGTGCAGGCACTTCGCAGTTTAAACACAATACGCTAGTTAGACACAATCTCAGCCTCAAGCATAGAGTGACATGTTAATAAATGAAAACAAAATGAAAGCAGAAAAAAAACTGCGCTGCTCATTTCTGCTTCACAGACCGTTTAATAGTTCGAATAGCTTCTCTCGCCAGTCGCGGGCGGATCTCGATCACGCAACACCGTTACATCGTTGAGATCCAGTGAAGAAATCCATTGAGTTCGCGACAGAATTAATAACATTGCTGCGAGATCCAGTGAGAAACATTCAGATTCGACGCAGAATTCTTTTATAAACCATATCAGATCAAACAGCACTGACGTGGAAACCAGGAGAAACGTGCCATGAACGAACAAGTTATAGAAGGCTTTAGGTCCACAGATCAGCAACATTCACCATGGATTTAATGTAGTAACACTAACTGTAACTATGGTTATAACAGTAGCCTACACATATCTTTTTCCAGCACTTGAAAACTATAATATCATATTTAAATGTTATTTTTAATGTGTTGACCAAATCATTTTTTGTTCATCCTTTAAAGATTGTCCCTATTTATAAAACTAAAAGTTTCAAGAAGTAGGAAAACTCAAAATACAAAAAAAAAAAAAAAAGATTAAATTACCATTGTAAACATAGAGGACGCTTATTGGCTATTTTCACTCCCTAATAGCTATTTTGTCACTCATTTTGCTTTTGAATTAATATTAAGACATTATGAATGATAATAATTAAAGTTAACTTTATCTATACACCTCAAATTAAGCTCAGTGCTTTGTCATCCCACAGTGCTACCAAATACTTTCTGTAGAACTTAGTGCTTCTGCCCTCAAATGTTAGTCTGGAGCCCTGCGAACTTAAAATAAAACTGCACAATGTAATTTCTGTACGTTAAATCTATTTATTATCAAAGCATTTTTCAGTAATACAGTTATGTGGGGGGAAAATATGAATAATTGCATTGCAAGGTGATTTAAGGTGTGCCCCTAAATTTTCTGCTTGCGCTCCTAAAATTTTAAGTCAGGGGCTACAGCGCTCCTAATAAAAAAAGTTAGTCTGGAGCCCTGATTGGTTCCAAATGCTGTAACTTTTGATTACTTTATGCTATCACCACAGTTTTGGAGTTATGAGTTTTTTTTTTACTTTTTGTGTGTCACTCAGAAAAAAACAACTCTAAAAATGCCTTCAGGGCTTAAGGGATTAAATTATTAACAACAATTAATCGATCATTGATTAATCAATAGTATCCATAACTGGAATGTTTCCAAAGCAGGAAAATACAATTTGTTATCTGTCAAAATTATAGACGGCCCAGTTTTTGAAAATGCTTTTTGTTGGATCAAAACTTTTAACAAGTTATTGGCTGTAACTGATTGTTTACAGTTTAAAGGAAGTTACTCCCATAATTTGTGCAAAGCATCATGGGGTAGGTTTTGTGACAGTGTTTTTTTTTACCACCGGGTGGTAATGCATTTTGTAATATAAAAATAAAATAAAAAATAAGGCTTAAACATCCATTTCGTAACAAACGTGTGTGTTGTGTTTAGCACTTTCGTCAGTGAAACGCACTATAGGCTGTAAAACACTGAAATAAATGTCAGTAAATAATGTTAATCTAAATAATATAAGCAAGTTAAATATAAAATATAAAATGAAAAACATTCATTAGATTTCCCCACAAAGATAAATGTGTTGTCATATATACCGCTCTGCACTTTGATAGGGATGTGGGAGATGAGCAGGACAGAGACCATCTCATCTAATGTCTTCTCCCGATGTTCCAAAGCAACTTCTTGTAAAAGGTCTGAAGCAGGCGCAAAAGACATTAAGGCTGTTTGATGTTGCGCTGCCAGAGAAAGCCAAACTAAATTACCAGTGTGTATGAAATGTGCTTTACAAATAAACTTGACGTGCCTTACCAATTCTGACATGCACAAAATGTGTTAAATAGAATTTGTCGTGCAAGTAAAAAGGTTTTTACTACAGTGTTTTTCTACTTTACCACAGTAACGGATGCAAATATAGTAATTAAAATTAAACAAAGGAAGAAATGTTTATATTCCCCTGCAAAAATGGGTAAAACATGAGTGAAGATTTGAGAAAATAAATGAGATTCCATGTCCAGTGGAATAACTCATGTAATATTGTTAAATTTGTGGAAAATCGAGTGAAAACAGAATACAAGGCTAGCAGACGGCTTAAATATATGGGCTTGTGTACCTTTCTCATTTGGCATGAATTTAAATGTTTCCCTGGTTCTGATGTAACATTTAATTGCTAACATATTATTTATTTTTTTAAGCAAAGCTTTGTGCTTTACTCGCTGAAATATTCACATTTTGGTGTACCAGATGGTCGATCTGAGCATGTGCAGTTTAACTGAATTTGATTTATATATGCTTAGGCATGAAGAAGAGAGACGTAGATGTGAGGAAGATATGATGCGTCATAGAGAGCACCTTGACATGAGACGCCAACCAGATGGATTCAAGCCCAGTTTCATGGAGAGTGTGAGTACAGGCAAAATGCTTCACTTTCATTCTGATGTTGTATTTCTTTTAGCAGGGCTCCAGACTGTGACTAAAATGGTCACAACAATGTTCCCACGTTTGATGGTTTGAGACAAACATAATGTGATTTTGTATGGTTCGTTATTGGCTGAGGACAGCATTAACCCCCTGGGGTCGGCGGTCGCACCAGCGTGATCACCTCGCTTTTTTTCTTATCAGTGCAAAAGACACTCAAATAACTCAGTCTATTTTTGTCATACAGGCAAGTTTTATACATCATTCAAAACTGTTAAATATCTACTTTTATTTGTGTACATAATAAATAACATAAACTCATAATAAAAACAAAATGTTCTGCTTTTCATAAAATAAAATAAACATGATGCGCGTTCTGCCGTCTCTCTGTGTGAAGTTCCTTCTGAAACATGACAGAAAATGAACTATCTCAGCGAATACTTGCCACCCATACTTGAGATATGTTTTTAGAATGCTTGAAGTGTCTATTTTTAGATGTAAATCATATCAAAAACAAATATTCTCTAAGTAATCCGTTTGAAAGTAACGAGATGTACAGTTTCTCAAGCGCCTGCTCATTACCTCTAATGTGACCACACGCGCGTACGAGCGATTCACATGCAAATAGTCCACGTGAAGGAACGTGAACCTGTAAACGCCCCCTAAAAAAAAAGCATCAGACTTCATCATACCACTACTTTTAATCGAGTTTGGAAGACACACTGTGAGTTTACACTGGATTTACCTCAGAAGAAGAATGCAATTTGAAGATACGATTTTTAAGGTAAGAAATGCATTATCACTTATAATAGTTAGCATGTTATTGTTGCATACACTTCACATTGTACTAGTTGAACTGGTGTCAGACTAAAATGTATGAAATGGATGGAAACATATTGAAATATGAACTATAGACAGGTAGGCAACCTTTCAGTGTTAAATATATATAAACATGTACGACACAAGGATGTTTTAAGCTTGATAATATAAAACACAGCATGAAATAAAAGTAGGCTAGTATAAGTGTTTACACTAACATGATGAATATTATAATGTTTAGACCCGTGTTTACTGTTAAATACTGTGTTCGTGGATATCTGTTCAAATGTAGATGTTTATAATGTGGTAACAATAATGGAAAGAATTGTAATTTTGGGTCACTAGATTGCCCTAGTAGCTTTTGAGGGCCACATTATAGCCCTGTGCATTTGAAAGCAAAATGTGCCAAACATTAGGCTACCTGTTTTTACTCCAATCTCATTTCATAACGTCAAAACAAATGATAACATTTGAAGTAACATATGATAATCCATATGTTTCTCTAGTGTAGTGTACTGAAGTGTTCCTTTTTATTGATTTATCGTGATAGGCCGCCTGCATTTCTGTAAAGTAAAAATTATTATTTTATGCAGCCCTACAATTATATGCCTAAAAGGCACAACAAACCTGGTGTTCATATTTTATATATATATATATATATATATATATATATATATATATATATATATATATATATATATATATGTATATATATGTGTATATATATATATGTGTATATATATGTGTATATATATATATATATATATATATATATATATATATATATATATGTATGTGTATATATATATATATATATATATATATATATATATATATATGTATATATGTATGTGTGTGTGTGTGTATGTATATACATGTATATGTATATATATGTGTGTGTGTGTGTATACACAACAAACCTGGTGTTCATATTTTATATATATATATATATATGAAGAGTTTGGTTCCAAAACGCTATAAATCCAAGGCATTTTCTTTCCCAAAAGACTGTTTGTATGAAAACTGTTATTTTCTGTTTCAAACTGTAATATATCATTATGAGTTTGTAATAACATAAAAAAATCTAATCCATATTTTGATTTTAAACATTTATTAAACAAAGACATTTTTTTTCCTCCAAAATGCAATATATCCATAACACGTTTTTCCCCAAAATGCTACAAATCCATTTCATCAACAAAAACTCACTTTCTGTATGAAATTGAGCAAAGACATAACAATAAATAACAAGGAAAGGTTGTCTATACGTATGACAAACCCCAAACTTGAACATCACTTATATTAAACCATTAAACCAATTTTTAAAAGTACATTCATCTCGCTGCCTTTTTCAGATTGCATTCATTTCAGTCTGATATTAATGCTGTTAATAGCAACATTTCAAGTTCATGCTGAACTCGTACGTAACATTAGAGCAAAATTTTGTTTCTGTTGCATTCATCTTGTTATTCTGTACACTACATTCATTCAATTTTCAAAACAATGTACGAAACTGTACAATTATTAAGTTAAATAGTATTAAATAGAAAGTTATCTATACATACAAGTCCCAAACTTGGACAACAGATTTCTAAAAAATACATCCATCACAATGCTTCATAAAAACATGTTCATAAAAACAGTATTTCTGTGTCATTAAAAAACATAACAATATTTCTGTGCAAAATATAACTTTAAATAAATGATACATCTGTGTGAGATTGTGCAACATAACTAGGCTATAAGCAACCATGACAGTCGATTTACATAATGCCAACTTGAACAAATTTCTTATAGTGGAACACAGATATATGAAATACATTAATCATGTTGTAGTGCATGTTATTTATTTATCTATCTATTTATTTATTTATCTATCTATCTATCTATCTATCTATCTATCTATCTATCTATCTATCTATCTATCTATCTATCTATCTATCTATCTATCTATCTATCTATCTATCTATCTATCATGGACAACTACAATTTAGTGCCATTGTGAAGTGCCATTATATAGACACACTCAACCACACACACAGGGGTGTCATGCAAGCCAAAATTCTGGGGGGGCACAATCTGAGACGTTGCAATTGTTTTCTGACGGGTGATATGGATCATGTTAGGAGGGGTCAGGGGGTTTCTCCCCCTGAAAATTTTTAAATTCTGGCTAGCAGCAACCCTCCTCTATCTGAGGACTAAGTTAAAGTATCTATTTTGTAAGTTTATGTAAAAGACAGGTTGATGAAAGAACTGTAAGCTCAAATTCAAAAGCTTTTGAAGTCTACTTCATTAAAGCATGTTTACACACACACTTACTGTACACTTAGGCCTACTACACATGATTTTAAAAACAGTACCATTGCAGTTTTTATGTTATGATTTTAAATTGATATGTGACCTAAGAACGATCTTACATTAAAGGTACATAAAGGTGCTGAGGTCTGACTTTGTGGTGTTCTGAAATTAAGTTATTTTAATATTAATATGTGATGAAGGACTTTGAAAGAAGTTTGACAGATTTCAGTGCGGAATAAGGTTAACACTACCCCGTTTATTTGAAAATGGCTAATATCAAATCCATAACTTTTTGATAAAGTTAAAATTTCCAGGTCAACCACAAATAATCCCACTACCTTTTAATATCATCCGATAACTAATTCAATGCCGATTTGTTGCTTTGCCCACTTACCATTTCAAGACCATCTGTAAAACATTGCCAGCTCAACGTGCGAGACGAGTGAGTTGCTTGAACATACACAGCAAAGATTCGTAGCGCTCTAGATTTGATATACACAGACACCATATTAGGAAAAAGGGGCGGGCTGATGCTGACCGATTTATTACACATCCAGAAGAATACATTTGAGTCGTTATAGGCTCTGGTATATTATGGAGCATAATAGGAATAAAGTTGTGACAAAAAAATTATCAGGGAGGAACAATCTGAGGGGGCTCGTGCCCCCTCACTTTGAATGGGCATGACGCCACTGCACACACAGACTTTCTCCCCACTCACTTAACTCCTCCTGTTTGCTCAGGTCTTTCTCACATACACACGTGTACACACACACTTGTTATGCACTGAAACAGTGAACTCAAAAGGCACAATCGGCAGAATTATTCTTCATGGCTGTCGCGGTCGGCATCATTTACAATGAGTGCTCCATCATAGAAGGCACGCACAGTGTCACTGGCACCAATTTCAGCAAGCAAGTTAAGCACATCCTTTCTTTTTGCATCCTTCACTGTGCTTACATTTGGGAGCTGACTCGGCTTGAAGTTTGCCCAGTTCTGTCCTCGCTTCAAAACCGAGTGATAGCAGAAGTCACTGTTGTACACAGTCTTGAATCCAAGTTTGTCATTCCTGAGTTCCAGCATTCTAGCATCACTGAGCTTGAATGACTTCTGTGGCTTTACAAAAACCTTTGTTGCCTTCTTGAAATCATAAGCTTGCCAGTCCTGGCCGTAGACATGGACATGTCCATGGTTCCTCAAAATGTCATAGTACTCCTCTGGCATGAGGATGGTATTGTGCTTTCGAATCTGCTGCTCAATCCTCCCGAAAACGCGGTCGACAGGAAGGAAACTGTGTCCCCTGATGGGAAACACATATTCAGTGATCATATTTGGAAAATTCTGCTTTGTTAAAGCAAACAGCATTGACAGAACATTCACATTTTTGTTTTGTCCAAAACAGGAATCACTGAATAATCTCAACTTCTGAACATTGCAAAGAGCAACATTCAATGGCTGCCGAAAACAGTGGTTCAGAGCAGAAGCAGTCAAATTACTGTCTTTTCTGTTCTCGTGTTCCATCCATGTGTAAAGATGGATGTCATCCTTGCTTTGCTTGCTGCCTTTCCCAGCATGGACAACAACACCAAAGATGTACATGTAGAGCTGGCGGGAGTAGTACGCCTGACCAATGGGGGTTTTTGGGAGTACCAGATTCTGCATCATGTCGAAGCAGACTGTCAGTGTTGCATTGTCACTTTGCCCAAGCAAATCATAAAACACCCTTGCTCGTCTGCGATGCAAAATGAAAGATGCTGATGCTGTACGCTTCTCCTCTTCGGGCAAGCTGGGGTTCTTTACTGTGAGATGAAACTTTGCACATGTAGAACACGCGTCGGTGGCTGGATGTCCAAATGCAAGGTTGAAACTGTATCGGAAAACACTGTAATAGAGAGAGTAGCTAACAGCGTCATGATTTTGCTGCTTGAACAAATCGTGCATTTTTTTTACGCTGAGGTCACTGGGAAGGTATTTCCGCCCAGGTGCTCCTCTTCTGCCATAGTGGCTTGCCCTACAGGTGAATGTTTGAATGTGATCCATCACAAGTTTCTTCTTTTCTTCATTTTCTGTAACTTTGCGAGCACCACCCCTACGTTCTGGTCTGGCGTCAGTATTCTCTGCATAATATCTTGCCACTCGAGCTACTCTATCTTTGCCAATACCTGCAACGACAAAAGTTAAAATAACATTTTATTTCTTTGTTAAAGGGAAACTGAGATAGCATAGGCTAGTGGCTCATCAGAATATACAGTGGCAGTCAACCACAAATCCATTTCAGCCTGAAATGGGTTGACCTACAAACCAACAACTTGAATAACTTTTTACATAATATCTCACTTTTAGCATGTTATTTATTTATCTATTTGTGTATTTATCTATCTATTTATTCATCTATCTATCTATTTATTTATTTATTTATTTATTTATTTATTTTATTTATTTATTTATTTATTTATTCAGGAACAAAACTATTAACAGTCGCCTATCAAGCTACTTTTGACAGTTTGTAACTTAGCTTGCTACACTTTTATGGGTGGTAGCTTCTGTGTAGTGAAGCTGCATTTATTGTAGAGTAGCTGGTAGCTTAGCTCACTACACATATCAAGTAGCTTGCCCATCACTGACTATTAAGGCAGTGAACTAGTGTCATGAAATAAAACAAATAAACTCACCCAGCGCTGCACAGAAAGTTGCCTTGCAGACAGGAACCTTCGTGGGATGATCCTCGGAGAGCAAGTAGTACTCGTTTGTGACCTCCCTCTCCTTCTGTGCATCTTCAATTGCCACCTTGGGACGTCTTCGCTGTACCCGTTTTACTGTTATCAGGCGTAAAATTGCTTGGTCTTGTTCGGCCTTCGTGGTATGACAGTAGAGAGCGTCGAAGTTTTTAACAAGATCGTCAGCTGTCAGTTTGTCGGCATGACAAAAGTTTTTTGATTCACTGTGAGAACAAGCAATCGCCGGTATTTTACCACCGCCTGAGTTTCTGACTTTCTTTCTGACTTCCCTATCGTGGTTGTCTTTTGACGGCTTCCGCTTCTTTCCCACAGACGACACGACCACTGGCTCCTCAATACCATCAAAGTTATTCATTTTAGTATATAAAAACGTAAAAGTCTAAGGCGAGTGTTTACCGGCGTCTACTGACAGGGTGCCGCCATGACAGTTTGCGTCATGGAATGGTGCGCGGTGATTGGTCGAATGGAACTGTCGGGCTTTGCGGAAAAACAGGACTGGCGTTTGTCTCTGTTTGGGAAAAAAGGGAAGAAACAGGGCAGCGAAACACAGTGGATATCGCGTTTTGTTAAAAACTGATTATCGAACTTTGAATAGAGAGTAAATGGGGAGCTTGTTTTGGCGGTAACTCGATTTTTTCAAAATTGCCGTTTATCGCGTTTTGGAACCAAACTCTTCATATATATATATATATGTATATGTATATGTATATCGTTGCTGTCGGGCGGAATCCTCGTATCTCCAAAACCAATATTTTTCAGGAAATAAAAAAAAATGCATATTTTTTGAGTTATTAAACATTGTATCGTTAAAGTTGGTATTATACCTTATATTGCTATCATATACTGTTGTGTACCAACATTAACACAACATTTCCCCATAATAATGTTTAAATGGAGATACGAGATTTATGACTTGAAAGCAGGGAGATACGAGGTTACGCTGTCATTGATTTGAATGGTACGGACACAGACAGCTGTCAGCTGTGTTCATCAAAGTCTGCGGTCGCGTTGAGCCTTTTGACAAGAGATAAGGCTTTAAGAGCTATTCAAAGCTAATGATTGTGGTTACATACATATTCCTAAATTCTATTTTAAACGTTTAAGATCTATGAGTAATGCAATACCAAAATAAAACGTTAAACAGGCTGTCTAATAGGCGGAAATTAATCTGCACGCAAAATCGGCGGTCGCGTTGAGCCTTTTGACGAGAAAAGGCTTCAGTAGTTACAAAAACTAATGACTGTGGTAACATACATCTTCCTAAACTCTATTTTAAAGGTTTAAGAGCTATAAGTAATGAAATACAAAAAACGATGAGGTGACTAGGCTGTCTAATAGACAGAAATTAGCCTAATCTGCATGCAAACTTACCTTCGTGGCTCATAGGCTTCATTCTGCACATAAGCATTACAGCTATCGATTTTTAACAAAACAGATACTCAAATGTATCTAACCTAACTATTTTCACTCGTTATTGTTTAAAAAACAGACAAGAGTTATCCAAAGATAGGCTTACTTGGCGCCATTAGACAGCCCTTTTTCTCCCATAAATAAAAACTTGCTACCATTTTACATGCACAGTGCCAAGAGAGGCATAGTCTAGAAATAGGCCAAACAGCTGAACAGTAAAATAAAAATAAAAGCTGAGTCAGTAAAATAATAAAACAATAATTTAATAGTGGTATCCAAACCATTCAATTTAATTCAAGTATTATATCAGATACATTTAAAAACTTCAATGCACATGTATAAGTCTATTAATAAGCCTAGTAAAAAGTAGATATTACATAAATACATAAATAATAAATAAAAAGTAGATATTACATAAATACATAAATAATAAATATTATTGATATCTGATAGCAAAACTATAAAAATATCTGATATCTCAACTGATATCATAGTTTAACAGATTAACAGTCAATATGACCGCAATGTAACAACGCGCACAGAGCCTCACAGATGCATGCACAGTTTTGCACACAGACAAGGCTTGCTTTACTAAGCCCATTACTGAGTGTATTTGTGTTTGTGAGTAGGGTGAGCCCTTGTCTGTGTGCGTGTATCTGTGCTCTGTGTGTGTTGTTACATTGCCATCATATTGCCTGTGTTAAGGGATAGTTCACTTCAAAATGAAAATTCTGTCATATATTCAGCCTCAAGTTGTTTTCAAGAGTTTCTTTCTTCTGCTGAACACAAAGGAAGATATTTAGAAGAATGTCAGTAACCAAACAGTTAACTGGACCCATTGACTTACATAGTAGGAAAAAAAATACTATGAAAGTCAGTGGGTCCAGTTAACTGTTTGGTTACTGACATTCTTCAAAATATCTTCCTTTGTGTTCAGCAGAAGAAAGAAACTCACCAAGTTTCTTATCAAGTTTCAAGTTTCTAAGCTAGTGAAGCAAATTGTTGTAAAAGCTGTGAAAATCCTTTGGGATGACTTCCTTCAGGTCTTGGAGGTGTTTGAATTTCAGCTCTTTGATCTTCAGGCGGTCTGAATAGAGTGGGGTGACTGTGTGGCTGTCTGAGGTGGAGTTTCGGAGTTGGTGACTTGGATGTGGATGCCAGTCATCAGAGTGGTTGATTTTGAAGTCCATCGTTCCATTGTTGTTGTACCTAATAGCACAAAATATAACACAACATCATAATCACTGTAAGATTTCATAAAATAATATGCAACATCATAATGTCATGCATAAGATTTACATTGGTAATTACCTGATGGCTCTGATATCGTGGACAGTTGGGTCACCAGGCCTTACTCCAGGGCGCAGAGACTTGCAGAGCCTCAGCTTGGTGAAGTCCTGGAAGAAGGTGTGGTCGATGTACTTGACTTCATATGGATGAGGCTTCACACGGGCCTTCTTCATCAGGTTAACATACTCTGCTGGGAGATACACATCCTGGTCCCTCAGACGCCTCTCGATGACGCTGTGAACGGAGTCGCATTCCATCTGAGTATGCCCTTTCTCAAGGTACTTCTGAATGACGACTTTGTTTTTCTTCAAAGAGAACTGAAGAAGTGCATTGCTTAGAACTGCATTCCGGTTCTGATACCCGCAGCCGTCACTCCACAGAATAAATGTGTCAGGCTCAGTGTGTGCAGAGAGGTAGTCGACAATGCATGAAACAAACTCACTGGCAGACAGGGATCCCTCACCTTCATGCCAGACATAACATGTGGCACTGTGTGTCAGCATGTTGTACACAGTAAAATTGTGAACTGCAAGCTTTGTTTTGTAATACAAGGCAGAGGCTTTTAGCTTTGGGCACAAAAGGAGGGCTTGTAAGTCCATACATAAGACCATAGTGTTGTTGCTGGCCATGCTTTTGTCAGACAACTTTTCGGCGCGGGCCTCTTCTTTTTGCAGGAGGTGGTGCTGCCACTCGTCATCAGGTAAGTTGCCGGTCTTGAAAGCACAACAGATGTTGCACTGGTCCTTTTTTGGGTGGTAAAGGCCTAGGTTGAGACGCTTGAACTCATCTGTGAACACTTGCCTTGACAAAGGTGTTACATTCTTCTCTGCTGCAGCGCGACAATACACTGCATACAGATCAGCCATCGACTGAAACACAGGTTCCAGATACTGTTTGGATGTTGTGGATCTGCAGTAGTGTGAGGGCACCTTTGGGAGGTCCTGTAAAAAGCTGTGTATGAATTCATGGCCTGCCACTGAACGACGTGCGTTGCTGTGTGTTTGTCCCTCTGTGTCTGCTTGTGTGTGTCCCTCCTTTGCCCAGTTAAGGGCTGACCACTCGCCTATTCCTAGGGTAGACAAAAACATACCTTTGCAGACGCGTCTTCTCTGCCCGCTGACCCGTAAAAAAAAAAAAAAGGAATTTGATCTTCGAGAATTTTCAGCCCCCCTTCTCCTTTGCACGGGGACCACATCAATTAAACCATGCACATACATCCTCTTCTCCTCCCAGGTCATATGTTGCCAAAACTCATTGAAAATGTTATTCCTCTCAGGCTCGCCGATTGCACTGCAGTGATGTTTAGCTGACTTGGCACATGCTGCTGATGAACATCTAGGCCCGATTGCCCGTGATTCCCTCATTGTTTCCTTCTGCTTCTGTTTTCCAACGTATGACTTCCCAACCATTCTTCTTTTCTTGTTGATCACTTTCTTCCAGGTGTTTTCAGCTCTCAGTCTTTTCCTTGGAGGTGCGCCTTCCTCTGCATTAGAGTCCTCTTCCCTTCCACCATGGAAAACTTCAAAATACACACACAAACCAAACGTGCATGAATGAGTTACATCTTTATACATTGTCAACAGTGTTAACTCTTCAATGAGAAATTGTAGAACAGCATCTAACCTACCCGTGTCAAACTGCACCTGCTCTGGAGCCAGCAGCGAGGCCTCCTCTCCCTCCAGACCACCAGATAAATCTTTTCAAACACATGGTACAATTAGTGTGAATATTTTTTTTAAACAAATGTCTATTGTTGTGAAATCCATCTGCATAAAAATCATAAATTTTGGCATGTGAAATCATGATTATCTCTCAGAAATTCACTTTACCAGCATGCACCACTGTATCCTCCATCACTGTATCCTCCATCACTGTATCCTCCATCCCTGTATCCACCACCACTGTATCCTCCATTGTTGCTTCCTCTCTCTCTTCACTCTCTCCATCAAAGCTCTCACTCTCTCCATCAGAGCTCTCACTCTCTATTAGAGCCCTTGCCTGATCATATGGCACATTGACCATCTGACAGAGTTCCTTTAAGGACACAGACATGGTTGCTGCAAAAAAAAAAAATTAATAAAGGTTAATGATCATTTCCCTAAGTTATACGGCATGTTTACGTATGATAACGAGGCAAGAAGCCAGCTAGCTTGCTTAAAGTCAAGTCACCTTTATTTATATAGCGCTTTTACAATACAGATTGTGATGAACATGACGGCAAAGTAGGGCTGGACGATTTTGGCTAAAATCATAATCGCACAAGTTACCTTGATTATGATTATTGAACGATTATTTAAAAAAAAAATTCTTTCTCATATGTCAATGGCAAGGCTTATACTGTAAATATGTTCACAGTTATTTTTTTCTAATGAAAGAGTGCATAATCATATCTTTGTGATTCTAAAATAAGGAAACACACAGATAGCTATTAATGCTTATTTATTAAATATTTCAAACAATTGAATAAAATGCACTGTTTGCACTGTTCATATTCGGTAATGTGATTGTGCTCCAAGTGTTGAAACAGATTGGTGGTATTATTAATAGGATTAAAAAAACGAAATAATCGCCTTGGTAAAATTACGTCGGTTATAGGCTCTGAATTTCGGTTTCGATTACTTTTCGATTAATCATCCAGCCCTACGGCAAAGGCTAGGTTACTTGTTTAACATGACGGCGTGCCTTAACATTGTAAGCTACAATCCTGACATAGTAAGTTACATTAAATGATGTTGTTCCTCAGACGAGCGGCAGAACTAGCGGGGGTCGCGATTATTATTTTCTTTAAAGCCCCACGAAAATCAGGTTAGCTATCTCACCAAACATGACGACAAAACCAATGCATAGTGACTAAGTAAGTCAACGGCAGGCAATTTGTGCATTAAATTCATTATTCTCGTCAGAAACAAAACCATGGAAGATTTCAATCAACAAGATAGCTACCGTCCAATGCTAGAGCTAGCAGAAAGAAAAATCTAGCATCCTCAGAAACGATGCATTAACGTTACACCTTAGCACTACCATTACTTCAAGATCGGGATAAAACTGTTATATATAATATATTTTACCTCAAAGATTTACCTCAGAGGACGTTGCTTGATGAGGATTTCTGGAGACGTTCAATCTTGAGGGCTGAGGAGACAAAATGCCGCGAAGTTTCTGCCGCCCACGAAGTGAAGAAGAGGTGGAGTTACGAGGATTCTCAGACAGTTGAAGTGTCCAATGGAGTTAAGAGATTTGCTCTCAAGCTATTTTCAACACTTTAGATTGGTTAATAATTTGTAAAAATAACAGACCCACGTGGGGACTGACCAATAGCATCGATTTGTGAAAAAATATGAAATTGACTAAATTTGGACATACGAGGTTTCCGCCCGACAGCGACGATATGTATGTATGTATGTGTGTGTGTGTGTGTATATATACAGTGAGGAAAATAAGTATTTGGACACCCTGCTATTTTGCAAGTTCTCCCACTTAGAAATCATGGAGGGGTCTGAAATTGTCATCATAGGTGCATGTCCACTGTGAGAGACATAATCTAAAAAAAAAAATCCAGAAATCACAATGTATGATTTTTTAACTATTTATTTGTATGATACAGCTGCAAATAAGTATTTGAACACCTGAGAAAATCAATGTTAATATTTACAGTAGCCTTTGTTTGCAATTACAGAGGTCAAACGTTTCCTGTAGTTTTTCACCAGGTTTGCACATACTGCAGGAGGGATTTTGCCACACTCCTCCACACAGATCTTCTCTAGATCAGTCAGGTTTCTGGGCTGTCGCTGAGAAACACAGAGTTTGAGCTCCCTCCAAAGATTCTCTATTGGGTTTAGGTCTGGAGACTGGCTAGGCCACGCCAGAACCTTGATATGCTTCTTACAGAGCCACTCCTTGTTTATCCTGGCTGTGTGCTTCAGGTCATTGTCATGTTGGAAGACCCAGCCTCGACCCATCTTCAATGCTCTAACTGAGGGAAGGAGGTTGTTCCCCAAAATCTCGCAATACATGGCCCCGGTCATCCTCTCCTTAATACAGTGCAGTCGCCCTGTCCCATGTGCAGAAAAACACCCGCAAAGCATGATGCTACCACCCCCATGCTTCACAGTAGGGATGGTGTTCTTGGGATGGTACTCATCATTCTTCTTCCTCCAAACACGTTTAGTGGAATTATGACCAAAAAGTTCTATTTTGGTCTCATCTGACCACATGACTTTCTCCCATGACTCCTCTGGATCATCCAAATGGTCATTAGCAAACTTAAGACGGGCCTTGACATGTGCTGGTTTAAGCAGGGGAACCTTCCGTGCCATGCATGATTTCAAACCATGACGTCTTAGTGTATTACCAACAGTAACCTTGGAAACGGTGGTCCCAGCTCTTTTCAGGTCATTGACCAGCTCCTCCCGTGTAGTTCTGGGCTGATTTCTCACCTTTCTTAGGATCATTGAGACCCCACGAGGTGAGATCTTGCATGGAGCCCCAGTCTGAGGGAGATTGACAGTCATGTTTAGCTTCTTCCATTTTCTAATAATTGCTCCAACAGTGGACCTTTTTTCACCAAGCTGCTTGGCAATTTCCCCGTAGCACTTTCCAGCCTTGTGGAGGTGTACAATTTTGTCTCTAGTGTCTTTGGACAGCTCTTTGGTCTTGGCCATGTTAGTAGTTGGATTCTTACTGATTGTATGGGGTGGACAGGTGTCTTTATGCAGCTAACGACCTCAAACAGGTGCATCTAATTTAGGATAATAAATGGAGTGGAGGTGGACATTTTAAAGGCAGACTAACAGGTCTTTGAGGGTCAGAATTCTAGCTGATAGATAGGTGTTCAAATACTTATTTGCAGCTGTATCATACAAATAAATAGTTAAAAAATCATATATTGTGATTTCTGGATTTTTTTTTTTTTAGATTATGTCTCTCACAGTGGACATGCACCTACGATGACAATTTCAGACCCCTCCATGATTTCCAAGTGGGAGAACTTGCAAAATAGCAGGGTGTTCAAATACTTATTTTCCTCACTGTATGTATATATATGTGTGTATATATATATATATATATATATATATATATATATATATATATATATATATATATATATATATATATATATATATATTATTATTATTATTATTATTATTTTTTTTTATTTTTTTTTGTGAATTTTAAATCGCGATTTTAACCAGAACATCACAGTTAGATTTTATTCCCCAAATCGTGCAGCCATATAGTTTCTCCTGATATCAGCATGTTCACAGTTGTCTTTTCTTTTTTTTATATATATATAATACAGGGACCAGATGACACTGATGAGCCCTGCTGACTTGAACATTCACATGCGTCTCTGTACATGAACATGGTAAAATTAAGCAAACACCTTGGAAATGGGCACAAAGGTGTGTGATTTCACATCTCTCTGTTTAGATCAGTGTGCTCAAGAATGTGCCTTTTTGTCTTTTGTATCTTAGGACTGTGTTGTGTTGTAAATAAAAATAAATAAATAAAAAAGCCATCCTTTTTTTAAATCTCTCCTCCTCCTTTGTTTTGTAGTTCCCTCTCAGTCCCACCTGATAGGGCCATTAGGGGAGGGTCTTTGTCTTCCCAGGTGTGAAACACCTCAATATTCACGATGATTCACGCCTCCTCGCATACAGCTTTCTTACACAAAACATGTCTTACAAATTTTAAATCAATGTTGTTTTATCCTTCATGGCAGGATGTTTTTCACATCGTTTTAAAGCAAAAACTCTAGACTAAGTGATACAATTTTCAAAAGTCTTGTAAACAAATAGTCAGTATGGGTTCTCTTACGAGAGTTCTCTCGTACTGCGTTGAAAACGCTACGGGAAAAGTCTCTTTTCACGAAACACTGAAGCAAAAATTATCCTTTAATTTTTCATATATGTAAAACGCGTTGCGGCAGCAGCAGACAGCTGAAGCAAGACGGCTTGTCTGCTCATTGGCTGCTCTGCGGCAACTGCATAAGCCTATCGAGCGCAGGCTGATGCAACATCAGACCAATGAGGGCGCTTCGCGCCCTCCTCGCCACTTCCCGCCGAGACGGGCGTGGCTTACCTCTATAAAAGGAGCTCGAGAAGGCTGATTCACTTGATTTTAATCTCTTCAGCGAAGCGCATCTTGAAAAAGACGCAGCTCTTTTAGGGGTGTGTGTTGCAAAGCAAACACACACACACAAACACAAGAACAAGAATGTAAAGGATATGGCGTCGGAAAGCGCAGCAGGTACGGCGGTAGAAGGCGGCGTTGGCCAGCGGCTTCAAGGGCTCGTCCCGCTGAAGTGCTTGCATCAGACGACGCGTGCTTCCTCGTGATCCAGCGATGCGCTGGATCACGAGGAAGCACGCGTCGTCTGATGCAAGCACTTCAGCGGGACGAGCCCTTGAAGCCGCTGGCCAACGCCGCCTTCTACCGCCGTACCTGCTGCGCTTTCCGACGCCATATCCTTTACATTCTTGTTCTTGTGTTTGTGTGTGTGTGTTTGCTTTGCAACACACACCCCTAAAAGAGCTGCGTCTTTTTCAAGATGCCTTCTCATGCAGCGCTCGCGCTCGCTGACGGCGAACGCCTTCACTCCGAGCCAATTGCCTACGGTGACTCGGAGGACTCACCGGGCATCCTTCCGAGGCTGCCCTTCCTGGAAGCGGAGGGCGGGATTAGTTTTTCTTTACGTTACAAGAAAAGCTACCCTGCCTCTGCACGCGTCATTCACCGGCGAAGGAGAAAAGAGTGTTCTTAGTCCCACCGTTGGTCGGTCTGACCTCTTTTCTCTCACATTTCTCAGTTCCCTGTTCGGCGACTGGAAATATTATTGCAGCAAGTGAGTCTGTTACACGCTTGCCTGCCAGCAAACGCCGAAGAATACATCTTGACGCCGCTTTCAAAGCCTGTATCCCCCTGTGGCTCAGTGGTGGAATTATAGGTTCTTCACGTGGGAGACCGGGGTTCGAATCCCGGTCTAGCAGCATATATATTTATGCCGCCAATGCTTTGCTCTGTAAGTCCCCTGAAGGCGACTGCAGAGATGCATTTTGCAGCCTGCGAGCGCGTAGTACCCGCTTGCCTGCAACCGAACACCGTTTCTACGGTTCCCGCGCGTCACTGGCGAAAGGAGAATGGAGTGTTTTCAGCCCCGCTGAAACTGGGCGATTTCCACTCTTCTCACATTCTGGCATTTTGCAGGCGTCTGAAAATGCAAATCACTCTGTCTGTTCCCCGAGAGGCAACTGCAGACGTGTTTTTTGCTGCCCACAAGCACGTGGCACAGGCCTGCAAGCAAACGCCAGTATGGATAATACTCGCGCTGCCTTTGTCTATGTATCTTCACTGTGGTCCAGTGGTAGATTCTTAGACTTGCGCGCGGGCGATCGAAGGTTCGATCCCCAGGCCGGTCGGCAGAAAATATTATGCCGCCGAATGCAAATCACTCTGTTTGTTCCCCGAGAGGCAACTGCAGACGTGTTTTTTGCTGCCCACAAGCACGTGGCACAGGCCTGCAAGCAAACGCCAGTATGTATAATACTCGCGCTGCCTTTGTCTATGTATCTTCACTGTGGTCCAGTGGTAGATTCTTAGACTTGCACGCGGGCGATCGGAGGTTCGAACCTCAGGCCGGCCGGCAGAAAATATTTATGCCGCCGAATGCAAATCACTCTGTTTGTTCCCCGAGAGGCAACTGCAGACGTGTTTTTTGCTGCCCACAAGCACGTGGTGCATGCCTGACAAGCAAACGCCAGTGCGGATAATACTCGCGCTGACTTGGTCAATGTATCTTCACTGTGGTCCAGTGGTAGATTCTTAGACTTGCGCGCGGGGGATCGGAGGTTCAAACCCCAGGCCGGCCGGCTGAAAATATTTATGCCGCCGAATGCAAATCACTCTGTTTGTTCCCCGAGAGGCAACTGCAGACGTGTTTTTTGCTGCCCACGAGCACGGCCAATGATGCTATATGTGTAGAGAAGATGCCCACTGCTAGTGCCCATTCCTACACACTAGCACAGCCCTTCACACAGGGCCCGCGCTCATATATTCGACTCGGGTCGATCACGCACGCAACATAGTGAACGTGCCCACTGCCTAGTGCCCACAAACACTATGTTCTGCATGCCTTGTGGTTTCTGTGAAGACGAAACCTGTGTGCATTCACTCTGCTCAGACAGACAGTGCACTCATTGCAGTAACTGTGCCCGCTCTCCCGCGCCCACACTTACTCACGGTATTTCTGGTGTCCCGGCCACGGCCGATGGTGCTATAAATGTAGTGTCGATGCCCACTTCTCAGTGCACATCCCTACACATAAGCACAGCCCTGCACTTAGGGCTCGCGCAAATAAAATCGACTCAGGTCGATTGCGCTCCCCACATAGTAAAAGTGCCCACTACTCAGTGCCCACGAACACTATGTCTATCAGATCACAGGCTCTCTGTAAAAACGAGACCTGTGAGCGCGCGCGCTGCTTACACAAGCAGCGCGCCCCAAGCAGTAAATGTGCCCGCTCACAGCCCACATCTACTCGCACACATGAGTCCCACGGGACTCGCGCAGCCCCCCCTCACTCAGCCAAACACTGTTGTAAGGTCGAGGGCGAGCGCTCCGCCCGCTGTATTAAGCGCGCCCCCCGCCTCAAATTCCGCAGGCATAACGCCTATGTTTGTGAGCCCCATAGCACCTCTGTCGCACGGCGAACAGAGCGCGCTCTGTATCCGGCCCTTAGCCAACCATGCAGATGCATGGGCAGCGCTTCCAGGGGTTTCGGACTGGGTCTTTAGGCATTATAAAGAGAGGCTTCTCGCTACAGTTTTGTCAACGCTCTCCGCGCTTCACAGCGCGCGTCGAAACTTCGGTTCCGCTGAATGTAGCACACCTACTTCGCGCCGAAATATCAAAACTGATAAGCAAAGGGGCGATTGAGCTGTTCCCCGAGTTCAAAGCGAACAGGGGATATACAGCAGATACTTTCTAGTCCCCAAAAAGGACGGCGGTATCAGACCCATTCTGGATCTAAGACGACTGAACAGAGTATTAGTGAAACGCCGTTTCAAAATGCTCACAACCAGCAAAATTCTCGCACATGTTCGCCGAGAAGACTGGTTCATGTCGATAGATCTGAAGGACGCGTATTTTCAAATACAGATAGCGTCACATCACAGGCGATTCTTGAGATTCGCCTTCGAGGGTCAGACATACCAGTATACAGTCCTGCCTTTCGGCTTGTCCCTGGCACCTCGTACATTTACGAAATGCATGGACGCAGCGCTCGCTCCTCTCAGACTCAGAGGCATGCGAGTGCTGAACTATTTGGACGACTGGTTGATCCTAGCCCAATCACGATCTCAGCTCATAGAGCACAGAGCCATTTTACTCGATCACCTCGAGAATCTTGGTATCACGGTCAATTGGGCGAAGAGTTCACTGAACCCCAGCCAAACGATTCCGTTTCTGGGTATAGTTCTGGACTCACAGTCTATGACAGCGCGGCTGTCGCCACAGCGCGTGCTGAACATTCAGCGCGCGGCGATGTCTTTCCGCCGCGGCGCTTTCACCCCGCTCAGAAAATTTCAAAGGATGCTGGGTCTCATGGCCTCAGCATCGTCAGTTCTCCGGCTGGGCTTGCTCCGCATGCGCCCGCTGCAGTTCTGGTTGAAAGCGCGGGTTCCGCGCAGAGCGTGGGTGTCCGGTCATTACGCCTCAAGGTCGATCAGGACTGTGTCACAGCCCTGGTGCCTTGGATGGCGAACGACTGGTACCAATCAGGTGTAAGCCTGGGGACTTCCTCGAGGGTGAGGATGGTGTCTACGGACGCATCCACCTCGGGATGGGGAGCGCTGCTCGAGGGCAGACCGTCCTTCGGCCTATGGTCGGAACGGGAAAAGCTCCAACACATAAACTGCCTAGAAATGCTGGCAGTGCACAACGCGCTGACGCGTTTTTGTCCCCACATCAAGGACCAACACGTCATAGTCCGTTCGGACAACATGGCAGTGGTGTCCTACATAAATCGCCAGGGCGGTCTGAATTCCATACCCCTGTACAGGCTGGCGAAACGCCTCCTGCTATGGGCTCAGCACAACCTGCGCTCGCTGAGAGCAGTACATGTGCCCGGGCTGCTGAATGTGGGCCCGGACAGACTGTCCAGGAACAACGTTCCTACGGGCGAATGGTCTCTACACCCACAAACAGTCTGGCTGTTGTGGGAGAGATTCGGCATAGCGGAGGTGGACCTATTCGCGTCCCGCGAAAACGCTCACTGCCCCGCATTCTTTTCAAAGACCGACAGCGCGCTGTCCCAAAAGTGGCCGCGCTGCCCGCTATATGCTTTTCCCCCCGTCTCCCTCCTGCCTCAGGTGTTGGAACGGGTCAGGAAAACGAAATGCCCAGTGCTGCTTGTAGCACCGTTCTGGAAGAACCAGGCATGGTTCCCAGTTCTGATGCAGTTAGCAGACATCGCTCCATGGCCAGTGCCGTTGAGGAGAGATCTCCTCTCGCAGGCCAGGGGCTCGATCTGGCACCCACACCCGGAACTATGGTCCCTTCATGTGTGGGCGCTCAACGGATACCCGTTGGTCTCGCAGAGGGAGTCATGAATACCATCACGGAGGCTAGAGCGCCGTCGACCAGGCGACTCTACGCTTCAAAGTGGTCGGTTTTCTCCGGCTGGTGTACAGCTCGGAGCCTTTCACCCCTCGAATGTGAGGTAACGGAGGTTCTCTCCTTCCTACAAGAGCTGTTGGATAAGGGCAGATCCCCTTCCACGCTCAAAGTGTATGTGGCGGCTATTTCAGCGTTCTTCGGTTCAACGCTGGGTCAGTCACTAGGAAGGAATGATTTAGTCATCCGCTTCCTCAGGGGAGCTAGGAGACTGAATCCACCCAGACCTCCGTCAGTCCCTATGTGGGACCTTTCTACGGTCCTGGCGGCCATGAAAGGTGCCCCTTTCGAGCCTATCCAGTCAATCAGCCTCAAACATTTGTCTTTCAAAACAGTGTTTTTGATGGCTCTCGCTTCAGTGAAGCGCATAGGCGATCTGCACGCGCTCTCCGTGAGCCCGACGTGCTTGGAGTTTGGTCCTAATGACTCTAAAGTCATACTCAAACCTGAGCACGGCTATGTGCCGAAATCCCTCAACACGCCTTTTCGGGCTCAGGTCATTTCCCTGGCTGCCCTGCCGGCGTCGAGTGAGGAAGGGGACTCGAGTTTTCTTTGCCCTGTTAGGGTTTTAAGAACTTATATGTCCCGCTCTGCTGCCTTTAGACAGACAGAGCAGCTCTTTGTCTCGTTCAGCGGACGTTCCAAAGGAACGGCTGTTTCGAAACAAAGTCTATCCAGATGGATAGTTGACGCCATAGCGCTGGCTTATACTGCCAAGGGCATTCAATGCCCGTTGGGAGTTAGAGCGCACTCTACGAGAGGCGTTGCCTCCTCGTGGGCTTGGTCCAGCGGGATTTCCTTACAGGATATATGTACGGCGGCAGGCTGGGCCTCTCCGTCTACATTTATCAGCTTTTATAACCTAGAGGTTCCCGCCTTACAGGCTAAGCTTTTGTCGGTGTAATCTAATTACAGGCGCAATGCGCTACCGACTATACTGGGCAGAACTGTGTAAGACCCACGTTTTCCCACATTAGTGCAGGCTCCCTACCCTGGCTATGTGATGTCATATTCGCGTCTGTGGACATGTCTATGTAAGGACGGAGGAAACCCCTCCTGTCTTTAGACTCTCCCTGTGAGGTCATGTTAAGCCTGCGGACGCTACAATATAGGGAATTAAGGCTCCCCCCCTTTTATTCCCTGACTCTGTGTGAGTCTATCTGGTGATTATGCACTGTATGCCTGAAATAGCTTCCGGTGATCAGTGTTCTTATCCCAGCACGCACGGCGTTTTGCAAGGGGTTCCCGTAGCGTTTTCAACGCAGTACGAGAGAACTCTCGTAAGAGAACGTACTCGGTTACTAACGTAACCTCGGTTCTCTCTAGAAGAGGGAACGAGTACTGCGTTCCCTTGCCGTGCGTTTGGTTCACTCTGGTTCGCTTCGGCGATCAAAATCAAGTGAATCAGCCTTCTCGAGCTCCTTTTATAGAGGTAAGCCACGCCCGTCTCGGCGGGAAGTGGCGAGGAGGGCGCGAAGCGCCCTCATTGGTCTGATGTTGCATCAGCCTGCGCTCGATAGGCTTATGCAGTTGCCGCAGAGCAGCCAATGAGCAGACAAGCCGTCTTGCTTCAGCTGTCTGCTGCTGCCGCAACGCGTTTTACATATATGAAAAATTAAAGGATAATTTTTGCTTCAGTGTTTCGTGAAAAGAGACTTTTCCCGTAGCGTTTTCAACGCAGTACTCGTTCCCTCTTCTAGAGAGAACCGAGGTTACGTTAGTAACCGAGTACGTTTTATGGCCTTATTTGTGCCAATTATTTTTATTTTTTTTCACAAACCACGCATAAATGTCATTATCTCAAAACTACAAACTTTTACATACATGCTGCTGACGTATTATTGTAGCGGAGTTTGTGCTGAATACAGTGTAATCAGACTTTAGCCATGAAAATGTCACAAGTAACAGAAATAAGCACAAATGTCAGAGCATGTCAGAACACCTCCAGGGCCCAGAAAACACCTCAGACCCCAGAGGGTTAAAACACAATGACGTTTTATTTCACGTCTTTGCGTTTGCATTGCCTCTCGCATTGAGCTATTTGATCTACAACCATTTATTCCTACAGCAACTGATTTGGCACACATCATTATTTCTTTCTATGAAACCTTTTTTTCTGCGCGGCTGCACAATGTGTTAAAGAAATTTGCTATCATAATTTAAAGGGGTCATGAATTTAGAAATCAAAGTTTCCCTCATCTTTTTACATGTAAGAGGTCATTGTACTATAAAAAGGTGTGTGTGTATTTACATTTATATTTAATCATTTAGCAGACGCTTTTATCCAAAGCGACTTACAAATGAGAACAATAGAAGCAATCAAATCAACAATAGGGCAACAATATGTAAGTGCTGTGACAAGTCCCAGTTAGTCTACACAGTACACGTAGCAATTTTTTTTTTTTTTTTTTTTTTTAAATAATAAAAAAGTCTGTAAAAATAAATACAGTTGTAATCAAAATTATTCAACCCCCATTGCAAATCAGGTTTGTTGGCAAATTTTACAGACTTTCAGCTGTTTGCAATGAACAAATCAAACAAAAGTAATTGAAATAGCTCAACACAACAAGTGTTTCAAGTGGTTTCCTCAAATTCAACTGAAAATGCAACTTTTAATGACTTCTGCAGTCTCAAAATTATTCAACCCTTTCATGGCAAGCACCTGTAGTACTCTAGCAAACGAGATGTATAACCAGACACCAGCTTCTGGCAGCATTTCTGAGGAATCTTAGTCCATTTCTCAGGAGCAATGGCCTCCAGTTCAGGAATATTCTTGGGTTTGCGTGCTGCAACCGCCCTCTTCAAATCCCACCAGAGATTTTCTATGGGGTTCAAGTCATGTGACTGTAATGGCCACTGTAGAATATTCCAAGACGACTTCTGCAACCAACCTCTTCAAATCCCACCAGAGATTTTCTATGGGGTTCAAGTCAAGTGACTGTAATGGCCACTGTAGAATATTCCAAGACGACTTCTGCAACCAAGTTTTGGTGGAATTTGAGGTATGCTTGGGATCATTGTCCTGTTGGAAGATCCAATGACACCCAAGCTTCAGCTTCCTCACTGACGGCATGATGTTTTCTCCTAGGGTTCTGTAATATACTGAAGGGTTACAAATTTAAGAATATGTTTTAGACCTGCTGATCCTACTTCCTTACATAACATAAAAAACTAAGGTGAACTATACTGTATTGGTCATTCAAGGTGAACATGAGGGCATCCATTTACTGATTAGATTTAACCGTTTCCTTTTGAAGGGGTTTTGTTAATCTTTAATCTTTCTACTAAGAGTTGAACTATGTGTGAATGTTTACCTAGTCTTAGTTCTCGTGACCATGTGTTGTTTATACAATTTGGGGGGGTACCATTATCTCAGTTGGGGGTAATTGCCTCTATTGTCTTTAGATGATTAGATTCAGTAGTCATCCCTAAAGGCTGTGTGTAAGTTCAGCACCTTTAAGGACAGCCCACTGAAATGCCTATAAAGAAACCATGTAAAGTTCCCTTAGTCAGATAATGTTGGAAGCACCGCAGCCGTGCTCAATAAAAAATAACTTTGTTTGAACGTGATCCCAATGTCTCCTGGTCTTGCGTCGATGAAAGAAAACTTTCCAACAATACAAAAATGAATCTTCCCTTCCACACTCTGCAGGTTTCCAGTGCCAGAGGATGCAAAGCAGCCCCAGGGCATCACCGTGCCAACACCATGCTTAACTGTAGGCAGAGTGTTCTTCTCAGCATATGCTTAATTCTTCTTCGTCCAGACATACCGCTGAGCCATAGGGCCGAATAATTCCAGTTTTGTGTCATCGCTCCACAGAACAGAATCCCAAAACTTCTGTGGTTTATTTATATGATTTTGAGCAAGGTAGTGTAATGCAAGGTTTCTCAACCTTTTGCCTACTGCGACCCACTTTTTTTTGTATGCCAGTCATACGACCCACTAAGGCTGGAAATAATTCAATAACTGAAATGCCTCTTAGATATGTTTATTATAATTAATTTCACAAAACACAGAAACATTTTCAATAGACAGACTATGAGGCAAACTGTTTTTTTTTTCTCACGTTAATTTGATACTTGAGACTGCCGCTCTGAAATAATCATATCCAGACGCGGTGGAATTTTGGAAATTGCGACTCGTAGTGTCGCACACAAACTAGCTGTTGTCAGCCTATTCCTGCTTTTTGTTTTCGTTGCAGTCACTGTTGAAAATCCTGACTCGCAAAGATAGGTAGTGCTAAATGGCAAGAGAAACTTCGTTGCACGTTCTGCGAGTTCAGGATATTCGTGTCTGGTTTGAATCCAGAAGGAGCTCAGGTCTGTTTTGCGAAAAGCAAGCTGCAGGCTTCCGTCAGATACAAGTTACACTAACTGTGTTTGCAAATTAATGGGAAGTACAACATCCACATCACTTGGGTCTACTGAAAAAGGATCGCGAATCCACGCATTCCCAACTCTTCGGTCGCTGGGAAAATAATCAGAGAATTTCTGTGTTAATCTGGTCAGGTGTTCCCGGACAATTCTCTGTATGTCGGTGCTGATGTGAAGGAATTCCTGCAGAACATCAGTGAGGTTAGGAAACATGTCAAAAATGTTCTCCTGCACTCTCTTCTCCCACAATACCAACTTCTGTTTGAATGCTTCAGTTTTGTCAGCCATCAAGAAAACACTGTTGTTTCTCCCCTGAAAGGATAGGTTTAGCTGGTCAAAGATATCGGACATGTATGCCAGTTTCCCGAGAAATTCAGGCTCCGTATAATGCTTTGCCAGTGGAGACCGTTTCTCCTCCAGAAATGTGTGCATCTGCTTGCGCATTTCGAAAAGATGATTAAGAGCTTTTCCTCGCAAGAGCCACCTAATTTCACTATGATATAACAACTGGCGGTGGTCTGATTCCAGCTGGTCGCACAAAATTGAAAACAAGCGGGAACTGAGAGCACTGTTCTTCACTAAATTAATTGTTTTGACAGCAATGTCCATCACCTCATTTAAGGGCACTGACATTTCTTTGGCTGCAAGGCTTTCACGGTGTAAAAAGCAGTGAACCCACGTTGCCTCGGGTGCTCTGTCCAAAATTTTTCTCACAACACCACTATGTTTGCCAGTCATTGCGGCCGCGCCATCCGTGCAAATGCCTACGCAATTATTCCAAACCAGACCATTCTTTGTGAAATAGCCATCAAGGCAATTGAAACACTCATCTGCTGTCGTCCGTGTCGAGAGCTCATTACACATCAGTAGATCCTCATGTGTTGCACCTTCCCAGTTGTAGCGTACAAATGCAAGCGATAATGCCATCTTTGAAATATCTGTTGATTCGTCGATTTGAATGGCAAACAAGGGGCTTGCTCGCACTCAATCCAAAAGTTGCGTTTCAGTATCATCGCTCATGTCTATAATCCGTCTAGAGACAGTGTCATTGGAGAGTGGGATTTCTTTTTTTTTGCTAGCAGCACTTTCCCCTAGTACCTCGAGGCACATGGGATAACTAGCTCTTCACCAATATTAAATGATTTCTTAGCACGGGCGATATGGCCAGCTGCCAGATAACTTGCCTTCAGGGTGCTTTTTGAAGCTATTGTGAGCGACACAATACTACTTCGCTGTCTTTTAAGTAGGTCTCGCTTTCGTACAAAGTGATCCACAGGTTTACCCACACATGTTGGATGTTTAGTCTGTAGGTGACGTTCAAGTTTGGATGGCTTCATGGACTCATTTGCCAAGACCTCACCGCACTCGACACACTGTGGTTTTTCATCCGACGAAGTAAATCCATATTTAATATAGTCCGGGTTGTACTTGCGTTGTTTACATTTTGCTGCCTTTGAAGTTGAAGGAGTTTCTGAATCTTCTGCTTTTTTTCTTTGCAAAAACGGATGCATTTTGTCAAGCTAACAGGCCGTGGCTGTGTATAATTTAATAATAAGGTCTGGCATAGCAGGTAGGGCTAGTGTGTGTAACATTATGTAAATAGAGTAGGACCTTGTCCAATAAGAGCCTTTCGCGGCAATAATAAATTATTTTGATAGGATAGTTGAAATAAAGCGTTAGCAGCCACGGCAATAATGAAGTACGACATTCGAAAATCAGATTCGTTGGAGGACTGGCTATGTTTACATGCACAACTTTTGTTTCAATCTGTGCGCGTTTATATGATTAGGTGTTTACATTAAGGCTTTTTAGTCCGATTGAGCCGCCAATGCATTTACTAACGGATTATTTTGTTGCATGTAAACGTAGTCTATTGCAATGAGCCTATTGTGAAGCCCACTTATTGGCTGTGCTAGTGAACACAGAAGTCTTGCGACCCCCTATAGAATTATCAACGACCCACTTGTGGGTCGCGACCCACCGGTTGAGAAACCGTGGTGTAATGCACTTAACATCACTACATTGCTTTACTAAATTATTGCGTTTCGGGAGTCAGGACACTTGACGGAATTGTCTCTTGCACAATCAGCCAGTGTTGCATCGCAAGGTTATTATAGTTTTGCTTTTTTAAATTAGTTTTTTTTTTTTTATCGTTTTCAATTTTGCTTTAAATTTAAGTTTAGTTTTAGTTAGTTTCATTAATGGTATTGTTAGTTTTAGTTTAGTTTTTATTTTATTTAGTTTCAGTTTTAGTTTTAGTAATTATAGTTTAGCAGAGCAAACAAAACACTTTGAGTGTAGACCAAAGCGAGATGTTTAATTTCAGCAAAGTTTAATGTTTGCCCAGATAACAGTTAACTTGTCCAGACATTTTAATAAAAATGAAATGATGGTTTGAGATTGAACAAAGTACCAAATAAATGGAACTTTAAAAAAAAAGTATTTTCAGCTGTACAATGTAGCAGAGTGACCACTGGTACATAAAAAAAACCCAGCTCAATTCATCTGACTACAGCCAACACAACCTGCTGTGAAGCCAGTGTGATTAAAAAATGAAGTATCTATGCAAAGTCCTCCCACTGAATCCCTCCCGGCCAGGCAGCACGTTAAACGAAGGTTTACCCTCCCCAGCTCAGGCGGAGCTCGACCTACTGGAAATGTGCCGGAGGGCGGCGGCAAAACTCTCCATAGACTGGCCGTCGCAGCAGACGAGCCAGGGGACGGAGAGAGATCTCAATGATGGCAAGAGACTGCTGTCACGTTGCCCCACCAGTTAAACAGCTCATTCCAGTGGTCCCCGCATGCGTTTCAGAGATGAAACGTTTCTGGGATAAGCCTTTTTCACACAGGGTTCCTGTAAAAGGATTTTCTAGGCTGGATGTCGATAACATGGAGGAGTTAGGGATGTCAAATTCTCCTGTTGAGCTGTCAGTTGCACATCATCTCCACCCTAACCGCAGGGCAGCCTTTTCCTCGGCTTCATCTTCACTGCCAGGACGCACTGAGTGCCTAGCAGCCTCAGTTTTTCAGAAGATTTATCGTTCTTCTGCACTGGCAGTGAATTTACCCTCCCTCCACCCACGGGGTTACAACAGAGGGCAGAGGGCTGTTTTCTAAAAGACGTGTGCTGTGAAAATAATAAACGCGTTCCCTGTGCATCCAGGCAGTGGGTCGAGGGCATAGCAATGTTTGAAAAGAAAAACACACACAAAAACAAAATTGTCCAGATCCCTAGCTTCTTCTGGGGCTGATGGCCTCGACAGTTTCAGTCATTCCACTGTGTCCAAGTCCACTGTGTGGCTTGTGTCCAAAACGCCACCTCAACCGCAGTGACGTCACTCTGCATCCGTCAGTGGAGAGATCGCTCTTTTCTCTAGTCAAGGACTCTGCCGGGAGCAGTTTCTCTGAGAAAGGTGGTTACAATGGATGCGTCGCTCACAGGTTGGGGTGCAGTGTGCGAGGGAAGGTAAGCGAAGGGGAAATGGCCCGTCTTGCTACAAAACGCACACATAAACTTCCTGGAACTGTTTTTTGCGGTTCCTAAGGAGCCACCACATTTTCATCAGATCAGACAACACAATGGTGGTGGCATACATAAATCGCCAAGGAGGCACACGTTCCCATCTGCTTCACAGTCTGGCACGGAAACTAATCGTGTGGGGCGTGAACTTCACGTGTTATCGGTTCATGACTGCTGTATGCAGTTCGCTATGGATTATTCGAGAGTAACTCTCAAAACGAATCCAGCGTTTGTGCCTAAAGTTAGCGGGTCAGCTCTCACCTGCAAACAGGTGGATTTACTGGCTTTCCATCTGCAGCCTTTTTCCTCGTCAGAGGATGCACGGCCTCATTGCTTGTCCGTGCGTTGTGTCACTATGTGGACAGAACGAAAGCAGTAAGGAAGAGTAATGAGTTATTTGTTTCATGGGCTGATTCTCATAAAGGGAAACCTATTTCGCATCAGCGCCTGTCCCACTGGGTGGTGGAAGCTATTATATTAGGTTATAATGGCATGGGTCTCTGTCCTCCGGAAGGAGGGCTCATTCTACCAGAGGTTTGGCTACCTCATGGGCACTGTTTAAGAGCGTTTCAGTTCAGAACATATGTTGGGCTTCGCCTCACACATTTGTCCGATTTTGTAGACTGGATGTCACTGAGCCATCACTGGCTCATTCCGTACTAAGTGTGTAAAAAAAAATATATATATAAAAAAAACACTCGTTTATTAGTTGTTTATGTTGCATACATCACTGAGTTGGTTGACATGCCTGCTTCATACAGCATACCTGCAATATGGGAGTTGTCTGTATCCCATAGTGAGATACCGAGCGAATGTTTGAAAGAGAACGTTGTTACTTTGTTTGGTTCTTTAAATTAGTTTTATTTTTTCATTAGTTTCAGTTTTCAACTTTCAACATTCAAAAGACAGCTGAAAACCCATCTCTTCCGTGAGCACTTAACCTCATAATAAAAAATAAAAAAATCTTTCCTTTTCCTTTAATCCTCCCTTATCGGGCTTATGCTATTATGCTACTCTGAACAATGCCTGAACTTCATATTTTGAGCACTTCTTGCGTTGTTTTTGCCTCTTCACGATGACTCGCTTAATTTAGTCCTAAATTGTAAGTTGCTTTGGACAAAAGCGTCTGCTAAATGACTAAATGTAAATATAAAATTAATTCTGTTTTTGTATTCTGATTAAAGATACACTATGCAACTTTTTTGTTCAAAATTTTCCAAATGTATATAATGTGAGTACATCATGAATCCATCTTCCAAACCGTGTTATTGTCTTATCTTAAATCACGCCTATAATAAGTGTTCATATTCAGACTATTTTAAGCCAGCCGCTGCGGAGTACCCCAGTACCTACGTGATTCGTCATATACATAAACATAGAGAAGTAGCTCCGGCTACAAAATACAAACGGTTAAAATTAATGAAAAACAAGCTCAGCCATCACTCTAAATTCGGTAAAATGTTACGAACTGCTTGTTTTAAGCCGCAACATAAAAGAGGGATCGGACAACAGCGTTTAATTACAGTTTTTTTTATTCGCTTTGGTACTATTTTCACAAGTTAGGTGTACATTTTCCAAACTCTTAGTGCTAATATCACAACAGATCATCAAAAGTGCACTTTTTTCAAACATTTCATTATGTTTTCAATTGTGTTAGTACAATACACAAAATCACAAAGTATCCTTTTCACAACACAAAATAAGTGTTTCATCTACATAAATGTTTCATTCACAGTAACTGCCTTTCATAAAGCTCTTACTATCAAACTTTTGATTTGCATCTCTTCTTGTTCAGTTTAATACATGTGTCTATTATTTAATCCAACTGATCTTAATGGTTAATCAATGAATCATTTGGTACACCTATAGATTTCAATAGATATTGATTCTATATACAGTTTCTATAGAACTTGTTTGCAATTTCTGATATGGAAAACCAAATGTAATGAATTATTTTTACATAAGTGATTTATAGATAATAACCTTCATCATGTTCAAAGTGTGTGAACACGCATGTGTGTGTGTGTGTGTGTGTGTGTGTGTGTGTGTGTGTGTGTGTGTGTGTGTGAGAGAGAGAGAGAGAAAGATACAGAGAAATTTGCCATTTGTGAAAATACTGTAAAGCAGAATAGAGTATAAGGGAGAGGAAACAGGCAATGACTGTAAAACATCAGATTGATCAGAGATATATCAGTAGAAGGGAGACAGACGGCATCAAATACAGCATTTTACATTACAGTATGTATGCCATGTGATACTGTAAACATGGTAGAGACATGGTATGGTAGTTAGATTACTGTAACTCAACCTTCATCTGTAAAGGTCCACTACAGTATATTCAGTCAAATAGTCAAAATCATTTACTGTATTCATTGCCAGCAAACTCTGTTCTAGCACAGAACATCATGGCTGTGCTTCATCACACCGATAACACACTGGATAGATACTATTACAAACATTATGGATTAAATTACATAAGTTAGGTTATGCACGTGTATTTTCTAATGTGGCATAGCCTGTATTACTGTAATTAATTCAGCAACAACGGTGATTTGAAACATGTATCTTGCATTGTTTGCTGTTGAATGAGCTGATTGTTAAAAGTACTAAATTGAAAAAAGATCATACTGTTGTGTTTCTGTGATTAAACCAAATGTTCTCATTACATATTACAATAATCTTGTGTTTGAAACAATGATTATGTGGACTGAAAACATGTGCAACTGACTGAAAGCATTACATCAGGTTTTGAAAGAATGACTAGCTGTGTTACAAATGTGATCAGTTTGGATTTTTGTACTAAGAGTTTTGAAAATGTACACCTTACTTGTGAAAATAGTACCAAAGCGAATAAAAAAAACTGTAATGCAAAGGTTTTATTAAATTAAACAAATACCACAATCAATAATAATAAACAGAAAACAAATAAATAAACCAAATAACTACAACAGAATATCAAGCTACATGTGTAAGCAGAAACACAACAATGAGCCACTCCTGAGAGTATCTCCCAGAGAGTGCCTCCCCCAAATAATGCACAGCATTCTTTTATACTCTAGCTAATCATCAATTAGTAGGGGAGAACCAATCAGAACTCCCAATCTCTTGGACCAATAGGATCAGGAGACTTATATTTTTAATGTTTCAGTTTAACTAATACCCTGTCTACACCGGATGTGAGCGGCGCGATGCAACACACAAAATCACAGACAGTAAACTGATGCCTCGTTCTATTTCTGACGTACTCCAAAGCGTCTGAGCTACTTTTAACACAAAGAACAAATGGATTTGCAACGTCATTTTATCATGTCCAGTGTAGACATCCTCAAGCTGTTGCGGCAAGGCGTGACACAACGTCCAGTGTAGACACGGTTTTGCACACTACATGCAGCATATGTATTATATAACAGTTAGTTCCAGTCCTTGATTCTCATTGGTCAATGGCTGTTCTTTATTCACGATAAAACACGGATATGACTGCTTCACCCACCAGTTCTATGTATCATTACACAACACACCTACAGTAGCAACCACTCTTAGCAACGTAAACACGTTTTCATTGATATTGTTCAGAGTAGAGTATTGTGAGAGATTGAGTAAGCGAGTGTACCTGCATTTACAGTAGATATAGCATTTTCTTTCAGGTCAGTCCTATATTTGTAATAAAAAATATGTTTGAATGTCTGCTGCATATCTTGTCCTTTTAACAGTTTAGGGGTTTTCCCGTGCCCTGACACACTAGCCATGAGTGAATTTAGATAAACGTAGAGGGGCACATGTCCTGAAAGGTTGAAACTCCCTGCACTTGAGCACCAAAAGTTACATGGTGTACCTTTAAATTTTCCCGAGGTTATGATGTCATCAATAAGTGAAAGCAATTTGTGTTACTATGATAATTCAGGTTGAATGTCTAATTATTATTTAGCTCCTCTACTTCGATGGCAAAATCTTCCTTTCCATTGCAAAAAACAAACACCGTTTTCATGAACAGCTCCCTACATAACACGATAGTTCAAGTAACTAATATATTACAAATGTGACAAGATTAAGGGATTATAATATCCCTAAAAGGAAAACCAAAAGAAAAAACATATATTAGGAGTATGTTATCTCACTTTTCAAACACACGATGCTTGAAACGGGCGGTTGAGAAGGTTTAGATGTTTCTGGCTTATAATAATAATAATAATAATAATAATAATAATGCAAATGAACAACCAAGCGAAGATGACACGAGTCTATTCAAGCAAAAGACGGCATATGTTATTTCTGTGAAACACAGCAATACCAACGTTACTCGCGTATCAAGAAGAAATAAAGCAACCTCGACTGTTTTCAGGCCTTCCTGCTCCTTAAAGCTTCTCTGATATTAACCTGGGCCTTACCTCTTGCCTGATTGTAACCCTTCTTTTGAAAGTTATATTCCCCTGGTCTTTTCCTCTTTTCTATTTTCTCTGCCATCTCTCTCTTTCTATAGTTGTTCTGCTGTCTGTCTTGTGCACTGAGCTCCCTCTCCTCCCCCATCATGAGTGTATACTCACCTTACTGCTGTTTGGTTACAAGTGTATTTTGGTGTGTTTTTCAAAAATCACTTATTGAACCTTTAAATAATGTGGGAACTATTATAGCGGCACCAAGCGATCAAGAGCGGACATGCATTTCCCACCGCTACTGCAAACACATTCTGGTTGAGTACATGCTGCTGTCGTGTACTAAATCCTTAATTCTTTTGTAAAGACTTCATAATTGGTTACATTATTTAAGTTCTTAGTTCTGTGTGGACTGAGGCTTATTAAAAACTTCTCCTTCACTTTCAGAGAGAACAGGATATGAGAATGAATGAAATGGGTACCCGTGGAGCCATTAATATGGGAGGTATGATCGTATTGAGACTCCACATGCAATTGGAAACTGCTGTGTGAGCTGTCTTTAATATTTGATTACATTTTTGGGGCTGTGCATCACTTGCATGGGCATTTAAATGTTGGAGTGTGGAATTGCCTCTTTTTACGAAAGTGTGTTGTCTGGTTTGTTAACCTGGAAAAATCTTATTCTGTTTTAACAAGGAAATAGTTTTTTTTTTCTTTTTTTTTCTAATCAGTCAGTCTCTAATCTCAGTTTCAGATTGAAGGCTTTTTCACACCAAACAGTAATGCTTATCGCAAAGAAGATTTTGAATGAAAAAAATGGATTCCTATAGAATTAATCCCCGTCAATATTCTTTTTACCTTATGCTGTGCATATTTACAATTTACATGAATCAGTTTGCTCCAACTTAATTTTATCCATGTGGAATTGGATGGTTGTGGTTTGCTATTGATCGATCTCATGTGAGTGGCAGGTTACCCCTCCCTCACGCCAGTAAACGGAGAAGAGATGTTGCTGCAAGAGGGAGGGAAAGATATTTTGACCAAAGATTTTGACTCACATAAATTATATGTGAAAAAAATATGTGCACAGATAAATCATTTATAATAAATCACTGAATTAAAAAAAAGAATTGACCATTTCCATTTCATGGCGACTTGAATTGTATGTATGTATAATATATATATAATATATATATATATATATATATATATATATATAATATATATATAATTATTTTTTTTTGCATATATATGGAGCTGTTAAAAGATTAAAATAATTCATTTAAAAACTATTCATTTGAATGACATATGTTATGTGTGCTGTTTAAATAGACTCCAGACAGTTATAGTATTTGCTGTTTAAATAGACACCAGACAGAGACTGATTTTATTTATTTTATTTTTTGCTCACACAAATATAGATTTAACATTCCTCAAAATAAATAAATAACGCACAGGCGAATACAAACACCTTTTCTTTTTTTTGCCAACCTGCAATAATTAAAATGTGTTAAATAATACAAATGTACTTTGTGTTATCACTTTATGCGTAAAAATTCTCACTTTAGAGAAATTTTCACATCTTAAGTTCAGATCTTTTCTGAATTTGCACGAATTAGTGTTTCCTTCAGCCTGATGCATATTTTCTTCACTTTTTCACATTGTGTTTTGTGTGAAAATGCCTTCAGTAATTATTTTTTGTCTTTGTCTTTTGTCTTGCTATTGTGTAATACTTTTTGATGTGCGGTTACAAAGGACATCATACTTCCACACTTGACTTCTACATTTGCCACGCCAATTTTTTTGTTATATTTTGTATTTTCTAGTTTTATTCGTCTTTCTTGTTTTTTAGTGTTAATTGCAGCGAAGTAATGTACAGTCCCAAATATTACTTTTTTTTATTTTAATGTAAGGTGTCACAGATCCATACATTACAACATATTGTAATGTATTTTTAGTTTCATTAAATCTTTTAGCCCTCTCAGTGAATGTCAACTGTACATTGTCTTATGTAGATTCATTTAACCCTGTTGCTGTGGTTAGCGGTAACCAAGGCCCCTCACAAATGATGGGCATAGCAGGCCGAGTTGGAGCCATGGGGCCTGAGGGATCAAATATGGGGACACACCTGATTCCAGATAACGGAGTGATGGTAATGTATTTATGTTTGGCATCTATAATTGTACAGTATCTGTACTATAATTGCAATACCATCTCAGCCTTTTTTTAGTGTATAGCAGTGTATTGTCAGCCATGTTATAACTGGGGATGTAACGGTACACAAGATGACGGTTCGGTATGTACTTTGGTGTTGTGGTCATGATTCAGTATGTTTTCGGTACACTTTTTATTATTATTCTTTGAGTTGTTTTTTGTCATTTGTGCAGGATTACAAAACTATAATAGTGAATGTAGGCATTTATTTGTACATCGCAAATCATATAATAAAATATTATATTATTAAAGGTACACCATAAAAAAGAAAGTGTTTTTCACTTATAGCGTATGATCGCAGAAAAAATAAACATATTTTTAATGAACATTGATGGAGCAACAGATTTTATGATATGGCAACTGTCAAGGTCACCAGCATGGGGCAAAAGTCACATTAGTATTGATACAATTACTTTAGCCAAAATAATATTTTAATAATGTCTAAGTTAATACTTGTTCAAAACAATCACTTGAGTGATATTTTGTACTATTTTCGGTTTATTTTGATAAATAAAATAATTTATTTTTGTTCAATAAATATACAGTCATTAAAATACACTATATTGCCAAAAGTATTGGGACACCCCTCCAAATCATTAAATGTAGGTGTTCCAATTACTTCCATGGCCACAGTTGTATAAAATCAAGCACCTAGGCATGATGTAAAACATGACTGCTTCTACAAACATTTGTGAGAATGGGTCGCTCTCAGGAGCTCAGTGAATTCAAGCGTGGTACCGTGATAGATTGCTACCTATGCAATAAGTCCATTCATAAAATTTCCTCACTACTAAATATTCCACGGTCAACTCTTAGTGGTATTATAACAAAGTGGAAGCAATTGGGAACAACAGCAACTCAGCCACGAAGTGGTAGGCCACGTAAAATCACAAAGAGGGGTCAGCACATGCTGAGACGCACAGTGTGCAGAAGTCGCCAACTTTCTGCAAAGTCAATAAGCTGTTATAGCTGTAAAGGGTGGGCCAACTCCATATTAAACCCTATGGATTAAGAAGGGGATGTCATTAATGTTCATGTGCATGTAAAGGCAGGCGTCCCAAAACTTTTGGCAATATAGTGTATGTTCAAATTAAAAGTACAGAAACAAAATTATTTTAAAAAGCAAATAAATATGATATTTTATTATATGATGATTGTGATGGTGGACAACTTGATATATGATATTTACCATCTGAATTGAACCATGTCATTTCAACAACTGGAAAGGTCAGCCAGCTGTTTACTATCATGTTAATTGTCCCTTTGGCCCCAACAGCAGGGGGCACATTTTATGCAAATACCATACATTTATATATTATTTCATTATTGAAAAACTGTTGCTTTAATTACCTTGAACAAAACTGAAAATCATTAACCTTTTTCAAAACCATCAAGACCTTTGGCTCAAAATATAGTCAGTAATTTTACATTAGACATTTTTGCTTATTTTTGGACAACTTGTTTATGCAACAACTAAAATATTATATGGTTAATATAAAATGGCATCATATTCAAACAATTGTTTGCTACAAATATGCCCTACCTATTTTTTATATTCAGCATAATGAGCGGTTTTCTGAAGGAGGAGGTCTTCCGATGGGTTCTCCCGCGGGTGGTCGGACTGGTGTTGACTCCCCTCAGCAGCAGCAGCACTCACCCATGGTGGTTGGGGCAGGTCCTGTTCCTGGTGTGGTTGGCCAAAGTGGCTTTGGGAGAGGAAGTCCAGTTGGGGGCAACTTTGATGGGCCGAACAACAAACGACATAGATACTAATATTAGTTTTCTCTGGAAATTATGCTAACACATGTACAGATTGGAGCACCTTGACTCATGATTTCTGATAAATTACCATATGACCAACTGACTATTTATGTCTAAAATGGACAGAAATGGCATGAACCAGGCCCTGTGTTAATGTGAAACACTGTCATGAATTATTAAACGCCATTGAATCAGCTTGTACTTGACAAAATATCCTAAACCAATCGTAGATTGCTTACTATTTATATAGTCATGCATTTAATTTTTTTATTTTATTATCTGCAATTAAGCTGTTTTCCTGTCAATAAGTGTTTATGTGGAACTTGCATTTGTTTTGTTTTTTAGAAAATTCTGAATTCTCCTGCTTTCTGATTTTGAATGTCAGTACTTTGAATAAATGTTTTAAAATAATTATGTGCATTTGTGGTTGTCACAGATTAAAAAAGTCCTTAGTGATACTATTGAGTAACATCATTCTAGTTGCAGATTCTGAGTAAATGGCACATACAAATGGTTCCATGTGTTTTCTTATTTTAATAAATAATATTTTAATGACTTTTGATGTTTAATTTTATTTTACTGTTTAGGGCCATTCACACTGTTTAACCCAGTTATTGTCGTTCTAAACCCTGTAAAAATGTCAGAGGACCACCTTTACCTCAGGGCGCCAGATAATGAATTTCACCTTAACAGTAAAAGAAATATTATGTAAATTTAAGGTTTTCAGGAATTTTATGTACAAAAATATCACAACTACTAAATGAGTGCCATGAATGGCATAAGTGCATACACTGTAAAAAAAGATTAGTTGACTCAACTTAACTAAGTCAAGTCATCTTGTTGCTTTGACTGAGTTAATTTGAGTCAACTTATAGTCATCTGTTTACTCAACTTCCTGTATCAAGTAAGTTGGACTTTAAAATATTATTTGAGATAACTTTAAGAGATGTTGGTTGAATTTATTTGATCAAGTTCCTACAACTGTGAATCAAGTTGTCTAAACATGGAATACATAATTGATACAACTCGCGATTTGTTGGCTCAACTTTCTGTATCAAGTAATGTAGACTGGAAAACATTACTTGAGAGAACTAAAAAGATGTTGGTTTAACTTGTTTTATCAAGTTAGGGCAACATTTTTTTTTTTTTTCTCATGCTCTATTGCCAAGTTACTTGAGTTTACAGAAATTGCTAGATTTCAAAAATTTAAGCAAACTAATATCTACAAAAAATCTACATGAGAATTGGCCAGTCAAACTTAAATATTAACACATGAAAAACACATGAAAAAATAGCTGAAAAGTAAGAGATGAAATTATATAAAAAGTAAGAGATGAAAGAGATGAAATCCAATTCAATAAGAACCTTTATTAAAAAAATGTTCATGTTTGCTCTACAACAAAACATACAAATTAGTGTCTGCAAGTGACATTTCCTCCACAGAGAGCAATAGACATCTGTTAGAACATAAAAACAAACTGTTGTGACCCACAGAAGGGCTTTACATTTATTTCCTCTTACTACATTTGTATTGCTTGTGTGTGTGTGTGTGTGTGTGTGTGTGTGTGTGTGTGTGTGTGTGTGTGTGTGTGTGTGTGTGTGTGTGTGTGTGTGTGTGTGTGTGTGTGCTTGTATGTGCATGTGTGTGTGAGTTAGTGAGTGTGTTTTGTGTGTGTCTGTGTGGGTGTATGTGCGTGAGTGTGTGTGTGTGTGAGTTAGTGAGCGTGTTTTGTGTGTGTGCTTGTGTGGGTGTATGTGCGTGAGTGTGTGTGTGTGCGTTAGTGAGCGTGTTTTGTGTGTGTGTGTGTGCGTGTGCGGGTGTATGTGCGTGAGTGTGTGTATGTGTGAGTTAGTGAGCGTGTGTGTGCTTGTATGTGCATGAGTGTGTGAGAGTTAGTGAGCGTGTCTGTGCGTGAGTGTGTGTGCGCGTGTTTTGTGTGAGAGTGAGTTAATGAGTTAGTGTGTGTGTGAGTGAGAGTGCTTGTGTGGGTGAATGCATGATTTTTTGTGTGTGTGAGAGTAAGTGAGCGTGTGTGTGTGTGAGAGTTAATGTGTGTGTGAGAGAGAGAGTTAGTGAGCGTGTCTTTCCGTGTGTGTGCATGAATGTGGGTGTGTGTTAGTGAGCGTGTGTGTGTGTGTGTGTGTGTGTGTGTGTGAGAGAGTAAGTGAGTGTCTTTGCGTGTGTGTGTGTGTGTGAGTGTGTGCATGAATGTGTGTGTGTGTGTGAGTTAGTGAGTGTGTGTGTGTGTGTGTGTGTGTGTCTGAAAGAAAGTGTGTGTGTGTATGTGTGTGAAAGAATGTGTGTGTATGTGTGTGAAAGAAAGTGTGTGTGTGTTCTTGTATGTGCATGAGTGTGTGAGAGTTAGTGAGCATGTCTGTGCGTGTGTGTGTGCAGAAACATCCTCCTGAGCCATCCCTCTAACTGAGCAGTTTATTCTTTAGAGTGGACCCTGGGAGTGCACATCTCAGACCCGATTCCCATGAACAGGCGCTGAATCACCTCAAAAGTATATTTTCATCTCTTTTGGATAGTCAAGGTTCAGCATGTACAAGCAGGCCCATCAGGTTCACAAAAGCGTTGGGTACATCACCAAGATGACGCATGACAATCTTTTCCTCAATGACAATGGCAACATCGTTGTAGGAAACTGGAAGGGGCTCTTTCACATCTTCAACGACCAAAAGGATTCCAATCACCATTCCTTTGATGAAGTCCTCCCCAGGATCTGTTGGCTTCATGCAAAAACAAACAAAAAACAAAAAGGTGCCTGTGCTTTAGACATGTTTTGCTATATAGTGTATCCACACAGAGGATGCCTGAAATGATGTGTAACCATGCCCATTGTGAACTAGTTTTTGTATCATTAAACAACATTTTGCTGCTTACCTCACATCTCTTCATCAATGTAGAAGGATTTTCCTTCCTGTACCATGGCAGTCCCTGCAAAGCTGCTGCTCTCTTCCTTTGGTTTGATGCCTGCAAAAACACAATACGTGAATTCAGTTGATATCAGACCTCTGATTTTTGTCAACCCTCAAATGACGGAAACTGAGCTTTCAGTTCAAAGAGGTAACTTGAACTCTGGCCTTCTCTCCATCTACTCCCATCTTACAGAGCCATTTTCTTATTTATCCAGTCTGTATCAAATGCTCCAAGTACATTAATTAGAGGAGGTTTACTGTCTGTCATAATCTACATCCTGGTCCCTCTCCTCAGTGGGGTTGCACAATTAATGTAGACCACAACTACATACAACAAATATGCACTTACATCCTTGTCGAGAATCTCCATTAAGGATGTCATGTCTTGAACTTCCTCGAAGCGCTTCAACCGGAATAACTAAAGAAGTTTATGCAGATGGCTGTCCAGACCCTCATAGAATTTATTGATGTCCATTGAAGTGAGCCTGGTGAATTCCTTGGCGATCTATGTGGAGAAGTAACATTACAGTTTTAGTTCAAGTTAAAAGTCACCTAAATGTTCACATTTCAGCACTACAACTGACATGTTGTCAGACATGTGACGTACAGCGGAGACCTGTCTTAAGGTGCATATTTCATTAATATTAACTTCAACCTCAACGATCTGTGTCCTCAGATGGGCAGATTGGCTTGTGTGACAGGTTATTGAGTTTTATTAATGTTTACATCAGACCGATATGTCAGTGCTTTGTTAAGTTGTCATGATAATTCATACATGCTAAGTAACAAGGCTGTAAGTTTAACAAATCAGTATGTACTACTATGATTTAAGTAGTTAAATAAAAATATGTAATTCATATCAGTTCAAGCATTAGGCTATTTCATATCATAATATATAGGAGTGGCCTACAGGAAATATCAATTTATGTTTAATGTGTCAAATATTCTGTTAGTCATAACAGAGCAAGTTATTGCTTGCGTCTGTTGATTAAAAAAAGATGATATATTTTCATGTTTTTATATTCTGGGTCACATCATAAGTCATCAAATTACAGTCATAAGTTGAATTGAGGGTGTTTTTTACTGTTATCAAATGTAAAAATGGGTCACGTTTGACCCTCAACATTATTTAAGCGTTACATAAATGTTACTTAAACAATTTTTAATTTTACTCCCAAATATTTCACTTAAGGAGCACATGTGCTCAATGGGAGGAATGTTAGCATAGAGCCCTGCAATATACACAATACAACATTACTACTTTGCTATGACTAAGAAAAAATGTACACATTTTACCTGTCTTTCAGTAAAAAGGGCAGGCCATCTCACTCTCATTTCGGCCACATGTGGCTCCTCTTCAACGATCATCTGTCTTCTCAGTGCGTATGTGGCATTTATTGCATCATCGATGTAGGCCAGGTTTCTTTAAAAATAAACAATGGACAAATAATTGATTTGTTGATTGAGTACGAGCAAAGCTTCTTGTACGAGTCGCGACGTCACGTAAATTGGCGGGTTGACCCGGGTATAATGTTCCCACTGTTCACACATTTTTCCATAATAATGAGGACAGGTCTCGCACCGTTTCACTTGTATAAGAGTATATTATCGTGCCGAATACTTGTTAATGTCGAATATGAGGCTCAACCCTACATTAAATACTTGCTGTGACACTCCGGCGCTAACATGCTAACGTATTTCAAAAAAACGAACGAACATGAAATATTCATCACAGGTTATGTTTACGGATCATTTGAGACGGAGAGACATTAGACGACGAATGCACATTACAGATGAACTAAGTTAAAACAATTTTAAATGTACTTACTTGGACGGCTCGGCTCCGAGGAAAAAAGATGACGGTCAGCTCGGATTTTTAAGAGTTGAAAATTGCGCGTGACATCACTGCGGGCGCATGCGTGTTGGTTGAAATGTCCACCTTGAACTATTTTCTGAAGTGAACTGAACAGATTATTATGAGTTTTTAATGAGTTTCCGCGCTTTTTTCAAGTTGAAGTTGTTGTAACTCTTCATACTTTACTTTCCCCCTTGCAAAAAACCCACGTCTGATCTCCAACTGGCAGTCTGCGCGACCGTTCACCCCACCCCCACTGCTGCGCGTTGCCATGGATACAGAGTGTAACGGCACACATATCACTACACATGAAAACAATCACCTATCACTACGTGTTTATACCGCATCTAACTCAACATAAAAAATATAGTCCAAACACTGCGGCGGTGGTCAGTGTTTTTTTGCTATCTCGCTGTCTGTTAATGTTGTGCCAGGTTGATAGAGTGCGAGCAAAGCTTCTTGTACGAGTCGCGACGTCACGTAAATTGGCGGGTTGACCCGGGTATAATGTTCCCACTGTTCACACATTTTTCCATAATAATGAGGACAGGTCTCGCACCGTTTCACTTGTATAAGAGTATATTATCGGGGCCGAATACTTGTTAATGTCGAATATGATGCTCAACCCTACATTAAATACTTGCTGTGACACTCCGGCGCTAACATGCTAACGTATTTCCAAAAAACGAACGAACATGAAATATTCATCACAGGTTATGTTTACGGATCATTTGAGACGGAGAGACATTAGACGACGAATGCACATTACAGATGAACTAAGTTAAAACAATTTTAAATGTACTTACTTGGACGGCTCGGCTCCGAGGAAAAAAGATGGCGGTCAGCTCGGATTTTCCAGAGTTGATCATGGCGCGTGACGTCACTGCGGGCGCATGCGTGTTGGTTGAAATGTCCACCTTGACCTATTTTCTGAAGTGAACTGAACGGATTATTATGAGTTTTTAATGAGTTTCCGCGCTTTTTTCAAGTTGAAGTTGTTGTAACTCTTCTTGCTGTGTTGTAATGGGCAATGAGTTCTCTCAACTTGACAACAATAGTCCCTCTGACTAAAAGCCCAAATCATTTTTAACAGTGTAAGATTGATACATGCAGGTGATTAAGTTGGATGTTACTATGGCAGAGTTGTTATCTCATGGAAAGATAAATTATGGTTCCTCTGCAACTAATAAGGACAATCATCTTATTCTGAATTCAACAAATTAACTGAATGATCGTTTGTTTTATAAAACATCTAATGCAAAATCACATACTGACAATTCACACTAATGCCGAAGTCTCTGAAAAAGTGGTTTGGTAAAATGATATTTACATTCCACTTGGTCAGGTGGTGATTCCAGTGGTGGCCAACGGCTTCCACTGGTTGTGCTGATCCGCGTTGCACTGGAAGACAGGAGTTTAAACAGCCTTGAACATGAAGAGCTGGATAATGCTGATCTTTGGGAGCACCAAGAAGATCCCTGTAGTCTGGATCATGCAGATGAAGGTACCTTGGTGAAGGTCCTGACAACTTGCAGATGGAAGAGCCTTGGAAGCATGGGTGTATAGTTTGCAGGGAATGTGCCCCCTGCACTTTTAATAAAACGTAAATTTGTCTTTTTTTTAAAAAGAAAGGACATTTTTGAAAGAAGTCTTCTGTTCACCAAGGCTGCATTTAATTAATCAAAAATACAGTAAAAACAGTAATATTGCAAAATATTACAAATTAAAATAGCTGTTTTCTATGTGAATATACTGGGGTTTTTTTTAAATGTAATTTAGTCCTGCGCTCAAAGCTGAATTTTCAGCATCATTACTCCAGTCTTCAGTGTCACATGATCCTTCAGAAATCATTCTAATATACTGATTAGCTGTTCAAGAAACATCTCTAATTATTATCAGTGTTAAACAATTGTGCTGCTTAGAATTGTTGTGGAAACCATGATGCAGTGTATTTTTCAGGATTCTTTGATGAATATAAAGTTCAATGAACAGCATTTAATTGCATTTATTACATTTATATTAAATAGAAATCTTTTGCAACATTATAAATGCCTTCACTGTCACTTTTGATCAATTTAATTCATGCTTGATGAATAAAAGTATATAAATATTTGTATTTATTTAATCTTACAGTTTGAACTGTTTTCAATACTGATAATAATCATAAACGTTTCTTGAGCAGCAAATCAACATCAGAATGATTTCTGAAGGATCATGTGACACTGCGTCTGGAGTAATGATACTAAAAATTCAGCTTTAAACACAGGAATAAATTACATTTTAAAATATATTCACATAGAAAACAGCTATTTTAAATTGTAATACTATTTTACAATATTGCTGTTTTTACTGCATTTTTGATTAAATAAATGCAGCCTTGGTGAGTAGAAGAGACCTCTTTCAAAAACATTAAACAATAGTAATGTTTCCAAACTTTTGACAGGTACTGTTTATTTTCTGCATTATACTGTGATTATTTATTTTTTCACATTGTATATAATCCATGGGGACTTAATGCACTAGTGTTTGTAGTACATATATGAAATTATCATAAAATGTAGGGGGGAAAATATTATAGATATTGGTGGTTGGAATCTGAAAGATCTGAAAAAGCCCACTTTTATCCTCTCATAGACTATTTCTTTGAAAATATCAGGACAGAAATGGTTGAAAAATAAGATGGATTAAAACATGAGGTGTAAATGGGAATGTGTCTCCCTTGTCTACTTGTGATCTAATCGACCAAAATGCTTCTTAATAGCCTACCAGGTCTAAACAGGGCCTATGTATTTAAATGTCTGTTCTTTCTTTGTGGCTGTTTCTTCATCAGCTACACGTGGTGAGGCAAGGGACTAAGGAATTTACAATCATTCACAGTTGGGGATAAGAATCAGGGTGAAGAAAGCACTTCCTGTGATTTGGGGAGACATGGGTTAAAACAGGCTTAATATATGAGTAGGGTATAAACGGAGGTCGGAGCCAGCTGCAAGTGGGTGGGTTAGCAGCAAGTGGGTGGAGCTTTAGCCGCAAGTGGGCTGTACAAACTTCCAGAGGATTTTGATTGGTTTATTTAGTATCACCTGTGTTGTAGTAGCTATTGGTTTATGCTCCACAGTTGGTGGCGGTAATGTGTAAGTTTTGTTGCGATCCATCAGAAAACAAAGAAGAAAACCGCTTTCACATGTCAGCGTGCCGTTGAGATGAAGGGGTAAGCTTGTTGTACAGTTTTTAGTTTTGTAAAAAAGCATTATATGTTCTGAAAAAGACCATTTCATAATGGCGTTTGTACACTGTTTTTAGTCTTGATGTAGCCTATTAAAAAAAGAATAAGGGTAAAGTGTATCCAAATAAATTTCTGTAGTTTTTTTTAGTAGCACACAAATTACAAAATCTGTAACGTGCATGACAAGATCTTTTCTGCGTTCCATTTCTACAATTTGCTCTCCAGATTATGGATCGTGAAGACCATAATAAGGTATTGTGGCAGTGTAATTTTTGTACGTTTTAGGACTGCATTGATTTTCAAATTGTAAATGTCTTAAACGTTTTGTAAATGGATTTGATATTAGAATACAACTCCTAACTTAACCCTTGTGCATCAATTTAAAAAAGTTACTCATAGGTCCAAAGAGGACAAAAATGTCCATGTCAAATTCATAATTTATCCAACTGGCTCTATAATAGCTCAAAATTCATGGTTAACATTAACAACAACAACAAAAAAAAAACTTACTTGTAGGTCCAAAAGGGACAAAAATGTCCAAGTCAAAAAACTCTCATAAAAATGTTACGCTTGGGAGCAAATACTTAAGTTTGGTCTCATTTTAAAGAAGACCCTTGGCAGATTGTTGTTGAAGTGAAAAAAGTGCAACCAAAAAAATGTTATAGAAGTTTAAGTTTATGAAAAATATTTATGAACATTATAATCAATATTTTATATAAAATATAAATAAGTATTTTGTGTAACTAGTGCAACATTTTTTTTTCAAATGAAATGGGGGTGAAATAGTAAAATTTCAATAAAAATAGACACCTAATTAACTGCCAAAATTAATGCAGTTAACATTAAAAAAAAGAAAAAAACTTATACATAGGTCCAAAAGGGACAAAAATGTCCAAGTCCAAAAACTCTCATAAAAATGTTATGCTTGGGAGCAAATACTTAAGTTTGGTCTCATTTTAAAGAAGACCCTTGGCAGATTGTTGTTGAAGTGAAAAAATTGGAAAAAAGTGCAACCAAAAAAAATGTTATAGAAGTTTAAATTTATGAAAAATATTTATAAACATTATAATCAATATTTTATATAAAATATATATTTTATGAAACATTTGGAACTCTAAAACTGATATAAATTCAAAGCCATAAATCTAAACAGGTTGTGTTCCGAATTTGAGGATGATATCTCAAAAAATGAGCTTTCAGTAAGATTTTGTTTGGGCGCAGTACCAAACTTTCCCCATTGGATGCCAGCAAAACTCCACTGGTGAACACAGTGATTGGATTTTCGATTTGCAGTTGAGTTTTTCTGTCTCAAATATTACAAGCACACAAACAACCTTTTTATTTTATTACACACATACAAACCACGCTTAGACATCCATACCAACACACCCACACAATTATCGTTGCATAATTTATCCAGTTGGCTCTATAATATGCCGAAGCAGAAAACAGGAATAAAGCGAGTATTTGCTTTATAGGCCTAACCTGAAAAAATGGCACCATCTGATAAAAAATTGTAAAAATGTCAATTTTGAAGCCTTGCCAACAGAATGAAAGCCTATTAAAAAAGATTGCATCATTTTATAGTTAAACGGCACAGGGATTAAAAAATGCAGTTTTAATGGGTTTCAATGGGGCCATTTTTGTCCAAAAGGCACTGAGAGGAAGTATTTTGTGTAACTAGTGCAAAATAGATTTTTTAAAGGAAATGGTGATGAAATAGTAAAATTCCAATAAAAATACACACCTGTGCCAAATTTTATGCAGTTAGCATTAACACAGGCAAAGTGATCAAAAAAACAAAACTGAAAAGGACAAAAATGTCCTCAAGGATGCACAAGTTGTACAATGCATGCAATTTTTTTAAAACTTGTTTTCATTGTAGTTATGCTTTTTTTCTCCGTAATCCACAATGTAATGTAATGTAATTGAAACATTTGTTTTAATATCATAATTATTTTATAAAATGTATGTATTACTCATAACAGTCAGTGAAATAAATGTGAAACGCATGTTATTGTGCTTCTTATGGCTAGAAAGTAAATATTGACATTAAAAAATAAAATGCATAACAAGAACATCATTGATAATGTTAAATGTTATGTTCATATTTTTTTTTTCACCTCAGGTGTTGCATGCTGGAAAAATAAGTGGTCTCATTACAAACAGCTCTTCTGGAGGATGTACTCAATCTCCACTTGTTTGGAGTGAGTGTGGGTTTGAGTACAAATGCTGCACACCTGGTACATTTTGTGTAAATTGGTGATGAATAAACTAGTTAGTCTAAAGGAACCCTAGTTCTTATTGTGCTTCTTGTGTATCCACCAGGTTATGCTGGGAAGGGAAAGCGAGGCGAGCTCCAGGGCATTTATTCAGAAACCTTCCACCCTGGATTTTGCAGTTTTCACTGCATGCAGATCAGTTATTATGAGCAGTTATAATAAAATAAAATAAACACTTTTGCAATCAATTCTGAGTGACTTGTACATGATTTTATTCATTGAAAAAAATTATTTATCCACCCTGAGATTTAAATGTAATGTATGTGTAACACGTTCAGAAGAACATTAGTCTGCTATTTAAAAAAAATATGCAGTAAAGATGGATGGTAACTTTGTTTTTGTTTTTTTTACATTAGCCAATTTTTTTTCATGTATTTACACATTCACTTCACTGAGTCCAATTGCATTACATTTTAATGTTCATTTACTTGATACTGTAGAATATATATCTAATATTCAGAAATATGCTTGAATAAGGCCTAAAGCCTGATTAATTTAAAACACCATCACTTTAAGTATGGTAAAAGGTGTAAAGACGTGACTTCATCATTGACAGTGAGTGGTATTGGACACATACAATAATAACAAAGCTGTAAGAAATCAGACCATGATGAGGAATGTAATATTTTATCGTTTATTTTCATTACTGTCGCTACTTCCTGCCATACTCATTCACCGCCGTCCTCGGCAATGACAGCTTGGGGATTTCCGCATAAGCTCCTCCCACTTGCGGCGTAAACTCCTCCTACTTGCACATTTCTGAAATCCCTCCTACTTGCGGCATAAGCTCCTCCCACTTGCGGCGTAAGCTCCTCCCACCTGCAGGTCTCCGGGCTGCAGCGATACATACATGCAATATATGGTGATGTTCTTTTTAGTTCTTCGCTTAGGGGTAAAACGAAATGTGAAATACCTTTGAAACATCCCGACGCCGCCCACATTTAGATGAATATTTAAATGAGCTGCACGCTTTCCTCTCAATAACAAAAATGACAGCAGTGAGAAAATAGCAGTTAGGAAATGCATATGATCATAGTTATGGATATGTTTGCACTAGCTCTGCAATTCAGCAGTCCAGTCACGTCATGTTTATTTATACAGCACTATACAATAGATTGCTTTAACCCTTTCACACGTAAGTTTAAAATATTCTGGCTGCCCCCCCAGCGTGAGTTTTTCAAGGCGACCATTATTTAGAATGTGTCACTTTATGGTTTCCATGGTGACGCGTCATTGCTTGTCACGTGACAACAACAACAGAGCTGAATGAATGATGATCTGCTTTTATGTCATTTTTCCTTTTTTATTCAAAATATTCACAAATTTGTTTTCCTTTTTTATTCAAAATATTCACAAATTTGTTAGATATGGCATGAAATATATGATATTCCGATTGTCAAATATATGCAAGTGGAAGTGTTTTGTTGTTTAAACACCTTTATAACGATCGTGTTAGTTGAGCTGTATGCGTGATGGGCGCCGCCAGTTTGTGCCGCAGACGCAGTTCAGAGAATCGGATCTGTTGGATTTACAACACGTGAATTCATCCACTTCTCCCGAGATACATAAACGTAAGTGGCTGGTGAACTGAGAGAAGAATAGAGCAAACTTTAAAGTTACTTACACAATGTGTATATGGATTAATTATTATTAATTATATTAAAAATAAAGGATTATTATTGCCTCTTCCTTTGACATCAGTGTGTATTTTACAAACTCTATATGTATTGTTTTTTTAGTACTTATGTGTCTGAAACCTAAAATAAAAATTATGTGGTTGAAAACACTGAAAAGTTGTGATATAGACCCTTTTACAGTGGTAAACATGGTGACATATTTGTGTGGGCGGGGCTTAGCTGGAGGCAGAAAGAACCCTGTGGCCGCTTCACTAACGTTAGTTTGCCAGTTTTGTTAGCTTGTTTTTTTAGCAATGACTGGAGAAAATCCAATTTTATCTTAATGTGCAAGGTCACTCACTGTCCAGGGCCGCGATTGTTATTTGCAAAAGTTAATTTTAACGGACGGAAGATGACCGTACACGCTCAGTCAATGGACGATCTGACAGGATTAACTTTAACGCTACTTCCGGTTGAGTGGCCTGACTTCTACACCTACCCGATAGAGAAACCGAGGGTAAAGAGAAACTGAGGGCATATATATATCACTAATTCTTGAGAGTCGGGACAAAACACGTTTTAAAAAACTTTTTTTTAAAATACACACTATATCAATTAGAGATATGTTTCTGCTGAGAAAGGTCTTAGCTATTTAACCATGTAAAGGAACAGGTTCTAAATAAAAACACATTTTTAAAGGGGTGGTTCGGGATTTTTGACATCGGACCTCATTTTTAAGTCAGCCTGGTTGTTATTCATCAGTGGAGACATTTTTTTTTTAAAATTATCCAGTCCTTATATTTGGATAGTTAGCCGATGCTAGGCTAGCGCGAGTCAATGGTAGATGTTAGCCAGCCATTAAAAACCGTTTTACCCACTCCACAGTGCACCAAACGCAAATCAATTATAACACTAGACTATCGATGCAAATGTCCGTTGAGAGAATAATGTTAGAAATCAAACTTACCTTTCATCACATTGCATTAGTTATAATTTGTTCCCTGTAATCATAAGCCTTGTCTACAGCAGCAGCGGAGTGATATTGATTACCTAGGCAACCGAGTGAGCCGGTACACACATGTACTACACACACTGTAGTGCGCTTCTGTTCTGGGTTTACTTTTTGCCGCATTACTAACCGGAGCAAAGTAAAATTCCGCAGCTGCTGAGAAACTAGTTACTTTGGGATCATTGAGATGAAAGGTAAGTTTGATTTCTAACATTATTCTCTCAACGGACATTTGCATCGATAGTCTAGTGTTATAATTGATTTGTGTTAGGTGCACTGTGGAGTGGGTCAAACGGTTTTTAATGGCTGGCTAACATCTACCATTGACTCGCGCTAGCCTAGCATTGGCTAACTATCCAAATATAAGGACTGGATAATTTTTTTTAAAAAATGTCTCCACTGATGAATAACAACCAGGCTGACTTAAAAATGAGGTCCGATGTCAAAAATCCCGAACCACCCCTTTAACAAATAAACATGTTTCCCTTCAGAACTGGATTTGTGTCAACTCCGTCAGACACACTAAAAAGAATACAATTTTAATTCTTCAAATCCAACAAGAATCTAAAGTTCTGAAGTATATTGTAATAGTGTTTAGTTACTCTGATATGTAAAAAAAAAAATACAATAAACTTAATAAAAAAAAACTTAAGTTGTTATTTCACACTATTCTGAAAACTCAGATTTCTAAATATTTGCATTTTCAAACTTTGATTTTAATTTCAATATTGTAAAAACAAAGTCCTTAAATAAATAAAACATAAGAGGATGTAGATCAGATGGTCCTTTATTACAAAAACAACATAAACTGAAGGAAGGATTTTTTTTCCCCCAAAAATTAACAAAAACATACATCCAACGCTGTTGACGAAGATCTGACGGTGTTGACGAAAAACTGACGGTGTTGACAACAAATGTTTAAATGTTTTACCTCAGATTTGTGAAATGTTCACCTGTTTGTCATGATATGTTCTGACAATAAAGAGTAGTTTAAAACCACAATTAACGCTCTGTTTTCTACAACTTTCACTTAGGAGCAAAAATCTGCCTTTAAACTTGAAAAAAATAAAGATTTGACATTTATCGTGATAATTATCGATATCGACTGATATAAAAAAATTATATCGTGATAATTTTTTTTGGCCATATCGCCCAGCCCTACACTGGCTTCTCATTTCTCTATCTCTGTCTCTACATATATAAATATATATATTAAAGTGCTGGCAAAGTTACACGTTACACAATAATAAGCAGACTTCTGCCTGCCCATTATCTACAAGTCAGATGCGTATGGTTAAATAATGCAATGCATGCTATGTATGTGCATTTATGTGTAAATAAAACCCTGAAATAACAGTTTAACCCTTCACTATATTCACAAATAATATTATATTAAGAGGTTATTGGTGGATTTGTCAACTCCGTCAGCTTACAGGTCAACTCCGTCAGAACCTGACGGAGTTGAAGCCTGACGGAGTTGACGTAAGGGCGTGTATTTTCCCGCCAAAACATGTATTGTACACTGCAGCTAGGTCGTTTTTTCTTAGTTGCTAGCTGTCCCAATAACCTCACTAAAATGCTTAAATTCAATCCACTATGGTTTAAAAAAAGTATCTTAACAGAAAGATGGTATTGACATGGTGCAGCTGTGACCATAGGAATATTGACATTGTTTGTCTAAAATATTTTAAAAATGTAAAACGTACCAGAGAATGTATGGTAGTGCTGCATTCACCACAGGCAGGGAGATGAAAAGGGGTCCTCAGGGATATAGCTGACTATGCTATTTCCTGATTTAAAGAGCTTTATGAAAAAATCTGACGGAGTTGACAGAAACTGAGGACACAAATTTAATTGGCAGATTTTTATGGAAAATATTGTTTGATGTTCACTTCATGCATTGTTTTTTATATTTATACCCCTTATTTTTTATTTGATATATATGTTTTCACAATTGTAGAGCTTTTTAAAGTTTTTTGGGATGGTTAATATTGTGACCTCTTGCTGAGGACAAGTGCAATAACATGGACCTTCTAACCACAGACTGTACATTTAAACAAATTTTTCCCAAAAAGATAAAAAAGTTTCTAAAAATCAGACAGGTACAATTCCTTTAGATTTAACTTTGTAAGTATGTCAATCATGATGAATTTCTTAATTTTTGCTATAAATTAGACTTTTCTATGTGGGACATGTTTTGTCCCGACTCTCAAGAATCAGTGATAGGCTACATTTATAAACACTATGCGGACAGGCTAAGTGATGATAGGGCTATGATGTTTGTCCGTATTTACAGGGTAAATTAAGAAATGGGAAAGTAAAGTAATAAGTAGTGAAGTTACTTTTCAAATGCAGTAACTAGTAAAGTAATCTCATTACAATTTACAGAAGTAACTAGTGTTGTGGCAAATTCATAGTTCTTTTTGGTTCAGGTCTCAAAGAAGTTTCTCAGAGTCGAGGTTCCAGGTCAGAAGAATTAACTTTATTGACAAGCAACAAAGTGAGAAGCTGGCTGGCCATCCGGACATCTAAAGTTACATTGGCCAGTGTTCATGTCTTATACTTTTTCTTATCGCTAGGTGCCCAATGGGCACCCTCAAATCTATCTCTTCCCCTCTGTCACGCCTGGTGACCTTGGCACAGTCTCTATTGGTCAAACCTCACACAATGGTGCTCTGTTTCATACTGTATTTTGACACTTTGCATTTGCATACTGGTTATTTTCCATTCTCTCATCCTTTTTCAGACCTATTTTGTCATGCTTGTCATTTTCATTGCATCATACTTAGACATGAATCAAGGAAATTCTCCAACATATCCCCCCTTTGGGACTAATCCTAGTCCCACCTTCATTTATTGTCCCAGAATGTATCCACATGAATAAGCCTCTCTCTGTTATCTATCAATCATGGCCAATATGGACCATCCATCTCTCTTATCAATAAGCCCACTCATGAAGGTACACCCTGGAGGAATAGTGAGACCAAACATCTCCGCCCCCACTTGACTAGGGTGGAGTAAAAGATCCCACCTTCCTTTTCTATCATCAGTCTTGAAGGGATAGATTATTTCAAACATTTGATTTTTCAGCATAATCAACATATCTCAGTGTACAGACTTGAAGTTAGGATTATCCCACGGTGCCAGAGGAACTGCACAGGCACTTCCGGTGGCCTGGAGTGCTATCTGGGTTGCTCCATCGTCGCCATAGGTGCCCTGGGCACTATCTGGTGTTGGAACAGACAGCGGGTTTTTAAACCACCAGTTGAGTCTGCCCTTGCTGGTCCGGCAATTGGTGACCCTGCTTGTAATTAATTTCTCTTTTTACCCCGTGGAAACATCTACCAGTAGTCTAATGCACAAACTTTACTTTTGATTCATAAAAGCTTTAAAATATTAAAATAACTCTGTTATAAGAGTCAAATGATTAGTAAGTGATAAAAATAGTAAAAACATTCTTAATTTTTCCCTTTATATCTGGTTGCATTACCTCGTACCACGGGCAATGACCTGCTTCAAACCTTGTACCGTCCCCTCTCATTCACATATTTATATTTGTGACAGTTAGTGTGATTATATGTAAAAATATTCTCAGTAGGATTATAAGTGTAAAAAAGAAAACACTCAGGAAGGGGTCCTTTACAAAAATCAAAGAAACAATTAAAACCCCTCTAACTAACTCCCTGCTCTACTCATGTTCTAATGATCTGTCTAATTTTACCCCAAAACTAAAATACACAATGTTACTACCTCCCTCTCTATCAAAAACAGAATCAAACTGTCAGAAATCAAAAGTAACAAGGCACCCTCTTCCTTACTCCTTCACCAGAACTCCTTACAGGAAGTCATCTAGCTCATCCAGTCCTGGCCCAATTTGGTGCACTCTTGTGTTTGTGCACCCGATGTCAACTCCCGATGGCTTGACTGACACATTATTCATCTGTTTGGTGGCCACGTTAGCTAGCATGGATCTGAGAAAAGGCACAACACAGCAGAACAACAAAAGAAAAATGACAACAGCCACAGATATTATTACTTCCCACCTTATTGAACCATACTTTCCAGGACCCAAATATACAGTCAAACCAGTATCCAACGTCTCTGTATCTCCCCGCATTTTCAGCAACTTCTTGTCTCAGATCCTTCAGCTTCTTCATGGCCCTAGTAAAAGCTCCATCAGAGGCTGTGTTATTCGGAATAAAGGTATAACAGTCAATTCCAAACATCACACATACCCCTCCTTTTTCTGCGAGTAGCCAATTCAGAGCTTGTCTGTTTTGCCATGTCGTCTTTGCTGGTGTATTTTAGCTAATGGCCTAAGGCATCCATTGCTTGATCTTAGCCTTAATTGTTCTGTTGATTGTCAGAGCTAATCTGAGATGGTATGCCAAATCTTGGGATGACTTCTTTGGTTAAATTTTTTATCAGTTTCTGCTCCTTGGTCTGATGAGGGTTCTGCTTCGACCTATATGCTAAATCTATGAAAACTGTATCTGTATCTTTTTCCTCATAATCCATCACTAGATGTTTGAAGGGTCCTTCTGAAACTGGGATAGAGCCTTTTGGAGTTGCTGTTCCTTTTCTGACATTATTTTGTGAATCTTTGTCTTTTTTATTTTTCTAATTTTATTTTTCTAATAATCTCCCCCCTTGCGCAATGGTCAAAACCATGCGCATCTGAAATTAAAATAGTAAAAAGGGTTGCTAGTGTAATTATTTGTCTTTTAATACCTCATTTGTCCAATAGTCTGAAGTTGAGGGTTTTGCTTATGCCTTCTTGACTAATGATATGGACTTAATTTTATATTCAATTATCTATTCTATATTTCAAGGTGCGAATACAACCAATTGTAAATTGGTAACACAACTCTGATGACAAAAGTGTCACGGTTGTTGAATGCATTGTTTCCTTTTCGTCTCGTGTCTGTGTTTGTTTATGTGTGAGTGGGCGTTGTCCCGCTCACGTGTCTGTCAGCGCTCCAGCTGATAATCATTATCATCACCATCACTGTTCACAGCTGCAATTCATTCCCGTTCCCTTCATATACCCACACCATTCTCTGTTCCAGTGTCGGATTGTTTGTTTGAGGTCCTGTGGAGTTTGCCGTGTCAGTGTTCGTCTCGCCGTGTCTTCCTGCTGTTCGTGTTTTTCGTCATTCGGTTTCACCGCACTCCAGCACCGGGATTTGGATTCTTCACCTTACTGCACCAGCGCACCACAGACCATCTAGTCCCTGCACGAGCCTGAGTCGCCGCCCACCAGTGGATCTGAGACTGTGTTTGTGTTGTTCTGAGTTTATTAAATATTAAGAAACCTGCGTTTGCTTCCAGTCTTGTTTCTATCATGACAGAACAATCCGACCCTACCATGGAAGCAGCAGGTGGCGCCGCAGCAACGATGGAAGACTTTGTTCGCGCAAGTATTCAAAGGATGGATGCACAGGACCGCCATCAAGGGGAAGCGGCGCGCGCGATTCAGGCTCTCGTCACGCAGGTGTCCGAGCTTACCCAGCGATTTCAACAGCTGCAACCTCCCGCTGTGCCAGCCGCACCGCCCGTCCCTCCCACACCACCGATGCCCGCCTCTCAGTCCGAGCCCCGCCTTCCGACTCCTGAGCCATACTCCGGTGAGCCTAACTTTTGCCGTCCATTTTTGACTCGATGCGGTATGCATTTCGCACTCCAGCCCCGGACCTTCGAAAGGGAGGAGACTAAAGTGGCGTTTGTATTAACCTTACTGACTGGGAGAGCGGCACTATGGGGGACGGCGGTGTGGGAGAACCAAGAGCCATGCTGTTCCTCGTTCCAGGAGCTCTCAACAGAGATGAGACGAGTTTTCGACCGCGCGGTCGCGGGGAGAGAGGCTGCCAGGGTCTTGTCAGAACTACGCCAGGGGGAACGATCTGTTTCGGACTATGCCATCGAGTTCAAGACCCTGGCGGCCGAGTGTCGCTGGAACGAGGAAGCGCAGTGGGATAGGTTCCTGCATGGGCTGGCTGACCGCGTCCAGAGGGAGATCTACGCCCTGGACCTACCCCCCTCACTGAACGGACTTATCGACCTGGCTCTGAGGGTGGACGCTCGACTAGCCCGGGTCGGACCACGCGCTCCACCCAGCCTGCCTCGTGGGGGGGTGGAACACCAGCGGTCCAGCGGCATGGATGCGGTCGATCCATGCAGGTGGGTCGAGCTCGGCTTTCCCGGGAGGAAAGGGAGAGGCGGAGGTCCCAAGGCCTTTGCCTGTACTGCGGGGGAGCGGGACATTTTGCATACAACTGCCCGGTAAAAGGCCAAGCCCGATAGTAAGCATGAGGCTACTATCGGGTGGGATCTCCGCCGAAAAGTCCTCATCTACATCCACCATCCTCCCGGTAAGACTTAGATGGTCTGTTCACGATCACCACTGCACCGCACTTGTGGACTCCGGGGCTGAAGGTAATTTCATGGATCGCACCTTTGCACAACAGTTTCAAGTTCCACTCAGAGCACTTCCCCAGAGAATCACCGTACATGCACTCAATGGACAGTCACTACCAGCTATCTCCCAGACCACCGAGAACATCACGCTCATCACCTCAGGGAATCACGCAGAGACTATATCGTTCTACATCATGGACTCCCATCACACACCCATTGTCTTGGGTCACCCCTGGCTCAATCAACACAACCCCCGCATTGACTGGAAACAAAGAACCATATCAGCCTGGAGCACTGAATGTCATAGCTCGTGTCTTGTGTCTGCCTGTTCTGTTGTCTCTGTTCCTGTGTTGCAGGAGGAAGCAGTGGATTTATCAAACGTGCCCGCGGAGTACCGTGACCTGAGGGAAGTGTTCAGTAAGTCAAGGGCTGCTTCTCTCCCTCCACACCGTCCCTACAACTGTGCTATAGATTTACTGCCAGGTAAGTCTCCGCCTAAAGGCAAGATTTATTCACTCTCGGTTCCGGAGAGGGAGGCTATGGAGAAATATATTTCTGATTCTCTAGCATCCGGGTTCATCCAACCTTCCTCATCTCCAGCGGGGGCGGGGTTCTTTTTTGTGGGGAAGAAGGGCGGGTCGCTGCGACCTTGTATTGATTACCGGGGGCTGAACAACATCACGGTAAAGAATACTTATCCTTTGCCGCTGATGTCTTCAGCCTTCGAGAGGTTGCAGGGAGCGTCCATCTTCACAAAACTGGACTTATGTAATGCTTATCATTTGGTCCGTATCAGGAAGGGGGATGAATGGAAGACTGCCTTCAACACTTTGAATACTTGGTCATGCCTTTCGGTTTATCCAACAGTCCCGCAGTCTTCCAAGCGCTCGTCAATGATGTGCTGCGAGACATGATCGATCAGTTTATTCATGTTTACCTGGATGACATTCTGATTTTTTCCTCGTCTCTCCAGGAACACGTGCAGCACGTCCGACGAGTACTCCAAAGGTTGCTAGAGAATGGGCTTTTTGTCAAGGCGGAGAAATGCGCTTTTCATGCACAGTCGGTCCCTTTCTTAGGACACATCGTGTCGGCTGAGGGTATGCGTATGGATCCTGACAAAGTTAAGGCTGTGGTAGAGTGGCCAAACCCAGATTCCCGTAAGGCCCTACAGAGGTTTCTGGGGTTCGCCAACTTCTACCGGCGTTTTATTCGCAACTTTAGCCAACTAGCCGCACCTCTGACTGCCTTGACCTCTCCCAGAACTGCGTTCAGGTGGTCGGAAGCAGCCGAAACTGCTTTTTCCAACCTCAAGAGCCGCTTTGTTTCGGCTCCCATCTTAATCGCCCCTGATCCTTCACGCCAGTTTGTGGTGGAGGTCGACGCGTCAGAGGTGGGGGTAGGCGCAGTTCTTTCACAACGCTCTCCTTCAGACAACAAGATGCATCCATGCGCGTTTTTATCTCATCGCTTATCACCCGCTGAACGAAATTACGACATTGGCAACAGGGAGTTGTTGGCGGTCAAGTTAGCCTTGGAAGAGTGGCGCCACTGGTTAGAGGGGTCTGGGGTACCCTTTATCGTCTGGACTGATCATAAGAATCTGGAATACATTAGAACCGCCAAAAGGTTGAACTCCAGGCAGGCTCGGTGGGCACTTTTTTTCGGCCGTTTCGATTTTACCCTCTCGTATCGTCCGGGTTCCAAAAACATCAAACCCGATTCTTTGTCGCGTATTTTTGATCGATCCGAACACGCACCTACTCCCGAGCGTATTTTTCCTGAGACCCTAATTATCTCTACGCTCACAATGGAGGTCGAATCGAGAGTCAAGAAGGCTCTAGAAGGGGTAACACCTCCGATCCGGTGCCCACCGAACCGCTTATTTGTGCCGGAGGAACTACGTCCAGACGTTATTCGGTGGGGTCATTGTTCTAGTCTAGCCTGTCATCCAGGAGTTAGTCGCACCCTCTATTTGGTCAAACAATGATTCTGGTGGCCGCTTATGGCTCGCGACGTTCACAATTTTGTTTTGGCTTGCTCAGTTTGCGCCATTGGCAAGTCGTCCAATCGACCCCCAGATGGGTTACTCCAACCGCTGTCGGTGCCTTCGAGACCCTGGTGCCATATCGCACTAGATTTTGTTACCGCCCTCCCACCCTCCCAGGGTAACACGGTAGTTTTAACCGTGGTGGACCGATTCTCGAAGGCAGCCCACTTTGTTCCCTTGCCCATATTACCCTCAGCCAAGGAGACAGCGGTTGCAGTCGTTAATCACGTCTTTCGGTTACATGGCCTCCCGACAGACGTGGTGTCCGACAGGGGACCCCAATTTGTGTCCAAATTTTGGTGAGAATTTTGTTAGTTGCTGGGGGCGACGGTCAGTCTGTCTTCCGGGTTTCACCACCAGAGCAATGGTCAAACTGAGAGAGCCAACCAAGACTTGGAGAGAACCTTGCGATGTATGGCTGCCAGGAATCCTTCCTTCTGGAGTCAACAACTGCCTATGGTGGAGTACGCCCACAATTCGTTGCCAGTGTCAGCTACGGGCCTATCTCCTTTTGAGTGTAGTATAGGATACCAGCCACCGGTTTTTCCTAGTCTGGAATCCGAGGTCGCGGTCCCCTCCCCTCACGCCTTCGTCCAGAGGTGTCATCACACATGGACGAGAGCCCGTGAGACTCTCCTACGTGTGCGGGCGCGCACCAAGGCCAAAGCCGATCGCCACCGGTCTAGGCCTCCCATATACGTCGTCGGTTCCAAAGTGTGGCTTTCTACCAAGAACATTCCGCTCCGCTCCGTATCCAATAAATTGGCTCCTAAATTCATTGGCCCGTTTTCTGTCACCAAAATTGTTAGTCCGGTGGCAGTCCGCCTCAACCTCCCTCCAGTGTACAGGAGAATTCATCCGGTATTCCACGTGTCCAAAATTAAGCCCGTTTTTTTTCCCCGCATTAATCCGCCTGCCCCGGTTCCCCCACCGCCGCGACTCGTAGATGGGGAACCATCCTATTCGGTCCGTCGCATTCTGGACTCTAGGTGGAGGGGACGTGGATTCCAGTACCTGGTGGACTGGGAAGGTTACGGTCCGGAGGAGAGAAGTTGGGTTCCGGCTCGTGACATCCTGGATCACTCTCTTATCGATGATTACAATCGACAGGTAAGGGAGTCTGGGAACGCCGTGAGGCGTTCCTAGAGGAGGGGGTACTGTCACGGTTGTTGAATGCATTGTTTCCTTTTCGTCTCGTGTCTGTGTTTGTTTATGTGTGAGTGGGCGTTGTCCCGCTCACGTGTCTGTCAGCGCTCCAGCTGATAATCATTATCATCACCATCACTGTTCACAGCTGCAATTCATTCCCGTTCCCTTCATATACTCACACCATTCTCTGTTCCAGTGTCGGATTGTTTGTTTGAGGTCCTGTGGAGTTTGCCGTGTCAGTGTTCGTATCGCCGTGTCTTCCTGCTGTTCGTGTTTTTCGTCATTCGGTTTCACCGCACTCCAGCACCGGGATTTGGATTCTTCACCTTACTGCACCAGCGCACCACAGACCATCTAGTCCCTGCACGAGCCTGAGTCGCCACCCACCAGTGGATCTGAGACTGTGTTTGTGTTGTTCTGAGTTTATTAAATATTAAGAAACCTGCGTTTGCTTCCAGTCTTGTTTCTATCATGACAAAAAGCTACTGAATGTAGGCAATGTGTCATTCCCCATGTGACAGTGTCTAAATGTTTAAAAAAAAAAAAAAAACACAGCTGGTCGATATCAGTTGCCATTTGATTGTGTTAAACACTGCTGTCATAAACCCCAAATTTTTCAATATCTAATAGATAAAAATTTCTGGTAGGTCTGGACATGCTGTCGTTTGAAAGAACCATTATCAATTTCTCTTATCTGATTTGTCATTCATCTGTTAATTTAATTTCTCTTCAAAATATTTTCTTCTGTTGCTTATGAAATGCTCTTTTAAATGACTGGAGATCTCAGCATAATCTCGAATTCATGACCAACAATATTAACATCGTGCAATCCCTGGTAATGACAGCATTTGTGATATCACGTGTTTGTAATTTGTGTAGTCACTATCTTTATTTCTAAACCTAAAAAAAAATTAACTATTGACCAAGATGGAGTGACCAGCACCATAGCTTTATCATCCATATTTTTTTGTTGTTGAACATATTATGTCCTCTTTTTTTCCTGATAGAGAGCTCAGTATCACTCAAGCTTATATCAGCTCTGTCTTGAAAGCAGAGCCCAAAAGCTCTCTGTTCAGTGGACAACATCATCAATTATCTAATTATGCATTTACCCCTAGTTGGTTAATGCAGTAGTCCCTCACTATGCTAAGTCCAGCGTCAGTTGTAGTTAATTATTGAGTCATTCAAACACTTCCCCTCCCATTTTTAATGCTTACAGCTGGATTAATGTCTATTGAAAGAAAGCAAATAGAGAGTGTCAGCTTCACAGAATATAGAGAACTGCTGTTGGACCAGTGAATAACCAAAATACAATTAATATGGCCAATCAATTAAATTTGAAGCGGTCTCTGTAGTGATCACTGAAAACGCATCACCTGTGCACACTTAACAAAGGATGAAGTCATTCTGCTTTGACCAGCGATCGGTTGAACTGGTTGGGCTGCTGTCTGAGTGTTTCCCTCCTCATCCAATGCATTTGATCTGTCAGTCTTTTTTGGCATTCAAGGGTCTGGTGTCATGTTTGGACATAGTGGTTTGACTCTGGATGCTGTTGTCTCTTTGCCTCACCTCAGTCTGGCTTTTGGCCAAGCCATGGAGGAGGCGATTTTGCATAATGGCAGGATGTTTTTCTTGGTTGTCTCTGCATCAACACAGTCTTTGTCCATACCAGCCCCTCAGAAGTTTCAGCTTCCTCTTTCAGAGGGGATGAAGGCCCACCAACCAAACGCCTCTTCTTTTCTCTGCAGCCGTGTCCTTATGTTTCTCGCTCTCACTTGTTGCACAGTCCAGTTGCTGTTGTTTATGTTGAGGCAGCCGTCCCAAAAGCTGTCTGGTGTCATCTGGAAATTGAACACTCAGAGATCCGCATGAATCAAATTCATCCTTTATAAATTCTGCAACCATCTCTTTCAATTGTCCCTTAATTTCAGAAGTATCATCTGGTTGATAACAGCAGTTCCCTTTCGTGGTCACTCCGAGTTACGTCGGATGACGACGATTGGGGTTTCGCTTAGAAAGCCTCTCACCTTCGAGTATATAAAACGAGCCAATGGCAATGAAATGCCATGGGTCTGCGGAATTTACATAGCGTATCTCCGCCCACCGCAGGGGGTATAAAGGAAGTACGCTGGCAACATGCAGATATGTTTTCGCTTCGGAGCCAAGTTCAGTACTTCACTCCACAAGCCTTTTGAGTATCATCTCAAATCTCTTCGAGACGAGCGGCTCTTCAGTGTGTTGGTGTGACGGCGCTTTCCAGCGAGATCGCATTTCCTGCTGCTGATTTGTGCAGTAATCTGCCGACAGTGAGTGTGTTTCTTCCTGGGCGCTTCAGCACTCTGCTGAGCTTTTCCGCTCTCTAAAAGAGCTGCACGCGGCACGTCTTTTTCAAGACGGTTCGCCCGTGTATTTTCTGGATGTGTGTGCGTGAGTCATCTGCCTAACAGTCGCGAGCGCTGTTTTGCGTGTTGGGCTTAATCACGCTCGGGAGCGCTCGTTGATGAGTCATGTTTTCATTGCAAATAAAGGGAACATGACCATCGCGATGTTTATAGATCAAGACTCAATGATCTCCATGTGAGAGTCCCCTCTGCCACACCCCAATTTATCTCTTCCTCGAGAAGGGATACTTTGGCTGGTGGCCAGGGTGATCTGAGGGTTTGGTGTGGCACAACAACCGACGAGTCAATTCCTCGGGCCACACCCCCCTCCACATCGCAGACCATGCACTCACAGCATCACAAGGCGGGCTTGATTCCTCTGGAAATTAAGTTTCGACTGCGTTGCCTCCCACGGGAGTGCCATCGTTGCCGGGACCGATCCAGAGCTGTCAGCCATGCTTTCCCGGGCAGCTGAAAGCATCGGCTGGAGTGGCCCCGCCCTCCCCCCGAGCGCTGTAAGCTTCTCCCGGACGTGCATCAGGACGCCTGCGTTGCGCGAGACTCCACGTGACTTTCGCAGCCCGCGGGTGTCCTCCGCCTTCGCTGCTTTCGATCGCACGGCGATCATGGTCTGTATGTCCCCTGTCACTATCGTGGCACGGTCATGCAGTGCTGTGTGTCGCCTGCGCCTTCGATGCAGTGCTGTCCCGGGAGTTCTGTCGAACCGGCCGCAGTGGAACGCTAGTCCTTCCCTGGCCAACCCTGGCAGAACGCGGAAATTCTAACCACGCCCCTATGCTGGGACGCTATGCCTCCCATGCCCGGCCTGGTTTGTTCCGCCACGCACACTGCCGACCTCGCTCAGGCGACATCAGCACCTGCGTGATCCTGGGTCAGGTGATGTCCACTAGTGTGGTCCAGACATGGGCTTAGCCAAGTTGATGTGGGGGTGTCTGAGAGTTCATTTTCTAAGCTCCCCCATGTCCCGGGCTGGGCTCTTTGGCGGTGTGGCTTCGACCACCTGAAGTAGACTCGGGTCCTGCACCGATGGTCATCTATCCGTGTGGTCTCCTTAGTCTGCTTCCCGCCAAGGCCCCCTCCATGCGTTTGCTCCCCTCGGGTCTTCACCGGCCCTGAGCAGGAGCAAGTCGCAGGAGGGCGGCGCTGCCCGTCTCCGCCCCTTAGACTGCCACGCCAGCCTAAGCAGCACTCTTGAGACGGGCAGCCTAGTCGGCGGTGTGGTTGAGGATTGCGCCCAACAGTCTTCGATCACTCTATAAGCAGGCGCAGGATCTTCTGCACCGACGGTCATCTGTCCGTGCGGTCTCCTTAGCCTGCTTCCCGCCGACACCGCCCCTCTGCGTTCCTCCCCTCGAGCCTTCACTGGCCCATAGCACGAGGAGGTCGCAGGAGGGTGGCACCGCCTGTCTCCGCCCCTTAGCCGGCTAAACGCCATGCTAAGCAGCACTTCTGAGACGGGTAGCTTGGGGTTAGGGCTCAGTTCTTCTCAGGAGCTGGTAGCAGGGCCACTCCTTTCCCCGGTGGAGGGCCGGGGGGAAATTCTTGTTTCAAGAACAGATGTCCCTTCCTCCAAGCCCCAAGAGGCTGTGGATGACAGCACGCGCCGCCCACGGGCCACGCTCCTCTCATCCCCCCTCTGTCGCCAGACCCCTGCCAGAGCACGCCCCCGTGGGACGCGCGCCCTCCCCTGGCCTCCTCTGGCAGGACGCGGTTAATGACCGTGCCCCCGCACAGGGCCGCTATGCCACCCTCGCCGGTGCCGGTCATTCCGCCTCGCTGCCCCACCGACGGTACGTCTGTGGTCCGTATGACCCCGCTGGTGCACTTTCTGGAGGCCTGGCTAGAGCTTCCCAGACTGTCCCGCTGGGTCGCGAGAACCATCAGATTCGGCTACGCGATTCAGTTCGCGATATCTCCTCCCCGCTTCAGGGGAGTCCGCTTCACTATGGTCGGTGGCAATGCCCCTGTCATGAGAGCGGAGGTCGCCACCCTACTGGCGAAGGGTGTGATCGAGATTGTCCCTCCAGCCGAGATGAAGTCCGGCTTCTACAGCCCTTACTTCATTGTACCCAAGAAGTCCGGTGGGTTACGGCCAATCCTCGACCTGCGCGTCTTGAACCGCTCCCTTCACAGGCTGCCGTTCAAGATGCTAACGGCCAAACACATCCTCCAGTGTGTGCGGCCGTAGGATTGGTTTGCAGCGATCGACCTGAAGGACGCCTACTTCCATGTCTCCATTTTACCTCAACTCAGACCGTTTCTTCGGTTTGCTTTTGAGGGGCGGGCATACCAGTACGCGGTTCTCCCTTTCGGGCTAGCCCTGTCTCCTCGCGTCTTTACGAAGGTCGTCGAGGCAGCCCTTGTTCCCCTCCGGGAACACGGGGTTCGCATCCTGAACTATCTCGACGACTGGCTAATCCTAGCTCACTCTCGAGACCAGGTTTGCGAACACAGGGACCTAGTGCTCCGGCACCTAGCTCGTCTGGGCCTTCGGGTCAACTGGGAAAAGAGCAAACTCTGCCCCGTGCAGGGGATCTCTTTTCTCGGTATGGAGATCGACTCGGTCGCCATGTGCGCGCAGCTTAAGAGCGAGCGCGCGCAGTCACTGCTGACTTGTCTTCATCAGTTCGAGGGCAAGAGTGCGGTTCCACTGAAACTTTTTCAGAGGCTCCTGGGGCATATGGCATCCGCAGCCGCAGTAACGCCGCTGGGATTGCTTCATATGAGACCGCTTCAGCTTTGGCTTCGCGATCGAGTCCCGAGGTGGGCATGGCAACACGGCACGCTCCGAGTCCCAGTGACTCCAGCCTGCCGTCAGACCTTCACCCCGTGGACGAACCTCAAGTTTCTACGGGCCGCAGTGCCCTTAGAACGAGTTTCCCGGCATGTTGTTGTATCAACAGATGCCTCCACCACGGGCTGGGGCGCCATGTGCAATGGTCATGCTGCCGCGGGCTCCTGGACAGGACCCCAGCGCCTTTGGCATGTCAATTGCCTCGAGTTGCTGGCTGTACACGTCTCGCCCTGCACCGCTTCCATGCACTGCTCAAGGGTCAGCACGTACTAGTCCGTTCAGACAATACCGCAACAGTAGCGTACATCAAACATCAGGGTGGTCTACGCTCCGGCCGTATGTCGCAACTCGCTCGCCACCTCCTCATATGGAGTCAGAAGCATCTGAGGTCGCTTCGAACCATTTATATCCCGGGACACCTGAACCAGGCGGCCGATGAGCTGTCTCGAGTTCGGCCTCTCGCTGGAGAATGGCGACTCCATCCCCAGACGGTCCAGCTGATTTGGGATCAGTTTGGCGACGCACAGGTAGACCTGTTTGCCTCCCGCGACTCGTCCCATTGCGACCTGTACTATTCCCTGACCGAGGGCACGCTCGGCACGGATGCACTGGCGCACAGCTGGCCGCGGGGCCTACGCAAGTATGCGTTTCCCCCAGTGAGCCTTCTTGCGCAGACCTTGCGCAAGATCAGGGAGGACGAGGAGCAGGTCATTTTGGTTGCCCCGTATTGGCACAACCGGACCTGGTTCTCCGAACTAGTACTCCTCGCGACAGCACCTCCCTGGCCAATTCCTCTGAGGAAGGACCTCCTTTCTCAGGGACGGGGCACCCTTTGGCACCCTCGTCCCGTTCTTTGGAACCTCCACGTGTGGCTCCTGGACGGGACGAGGCAGGTTTGAGTACCCTACCACCTGCGGTGGTGGCTACCATCACTTCCGCTAGAGCATCGTCCACGAGACATCTCTATGCGTTGAAGTGGAACCTCTTCGTCAACTGGTGTTCTTCTAAACATCAAGAACCCACGAAATGCCCGATCAGTGTCGTGCTTTCCTTCCTGCAAGAAGGGTTGGAGCGAAGGCTGTCTCCCTCCACCCTGAAAGTGTATGTTGCCGCCATTGCCGCACATCACGACGCAGTTGATGGTAAGTCTCTGGGAAAGCACGACCTGATCATCAGGTTCCTGAGGGGAGCGAGGAGACTGAATCCTCCTCGTCCTCCCCTCGTACCCTCTTGGGACCTCTCAGTGGTTCTAACTGCCCTGCAGAGTGCTCCATTTGAGCCTTTGCAATCAGTAGAGCTTAAGTTCTTGTCTATGAAGACAGCGCTCCTGGTTGCATTGGCCTCCATCAAGAGGGTAGGGGACCTGCAGGCATTTTCGGTTGACGAAGCGTGCCTGGAATTCGGACCGGCTAACTCTCACGTGATCCTGAGACCCCGGCCTGGATACGTGCCCAAGGTTCCCACCACACCCTTTCGAGACCAGGTGGTGAACCTGCAAGCGCTGCCCTTGGAGGAGGCAGACCCAGCCTTGGCACTGCTCTGCCCAGTACGCGCCCTCCGTGCTTACGTAGACAGAACGCGGTGTTTCAGGACCTCAGACCAGCTCTTTGTCTGTTATGGTGGAAGCTGAAGGGAAAGGCTCTCTCAAAGCAAAGGTTATCTCACTGGATAGTGGATACCATTGCTTTGGCATACCAGCAGCAAAGTCGTCAATGCCCCCTTGGTGTGAAAGCCCACTCCACTCGTAGTGTGGCTTCCTCTTGGGCTCTAGCGCATGGCGCCTCGCTAACAGACATTTGTAGAGCTGCAGGCTGGGCGACACCAAACACATTCGCGAGATTCTATAATCTCCGAGTAGAGCCAGTTTCTTCTCATGTACTCGCTTCAACCAGCCGGTACTAGATTCTGCTCAGGTGTCTTCGCTTGCTCGCCATTCCCCTCCACGGATGGGATACGTGCGATTATCTTCTCAGGTGAGTCTGATAAGCTCTGAGTTTCCTCCAGCACTGGTTACCTCAACGCCTGAGTTATGCCAATCTGCCATAACGCAGCTTTTGCGCTTGACTAGGTGCCTCCATGTGCATGGTCCCCCCTCTGGGCGACCCCCACATGTGTATTCCACTGTAAGTCTCTTTTGAGCGTGTGTCTTTCCCTTGGCAAGCCACCTTGCCACCCCTGGGGTTTAAATATTCCACCTACGGCTGGACACCCCAGTGATACCCCATATGCGTCCCTCTGGCTCATATGTGTCTCTCAAGTCCCCCCCTTGGTGGTTGGGCGTAATTGCATATTTCTCCTGAGATATGCTTCCCAGTGTACCTTGGTATTCCTGTGTTAGGTAGGACTCCTTCATTCGTGCTAGTCTCACAACAGGGAGCTCAGACTTACGCAGGGCACTGGACGACAGCCGAGGTGGCGTGATTAGACTGGAACCCCAATCGTCGTCATCCGACGTAACTCGGAGTGACCACGAAAGGGAACGTCTCGGTTACGGATGTAACCCTCGTTCCCTGAGTAGGGAACGGAGACGTTACGTCTTCCTGCCACTTCCGCTGTATCGCTGAAAAACGCCTGAGTTCAGTCTCGGCTCCTCAGCGAAGACATATCTGCATGTTGCTAGCGTACTTCCTTTATACCCCCTGCGGTGGGCGGAGATACGCTATGCAAATTCCGCAGACCCATGGCATTTCATTGCCATTGGCTCGTTTTATATACTCGAAGGTGAGAGGCTTTCTAAGCGAAACCCCAATCGTCGTCATCCGACGTAACGTCTCCGTTCCCTACTCAGGGAACGAGGGTTACATCCGTAACCGAGACGTTTCCCCATGCAATTTTAATAAAGCAAGTTCTTCTTTGCAGAAAAGAGCAAGCATTTTTCTTCTTTGCAGAATGCAGAAAATAGCAGCCTTTCAGTCTGTCTGAGTTGCCTTATTTTCAGTCACATATATAGTATTTTTATCACTCGTTATATCGATCCCTACTTCTCTCAAGCATTTTAGGATTAAATCAATGAGTCTCATTACTGTGAAATGTGTATAATACAGTATGGTTGTTAAAAATGTCTGTTTAGCTTGGTCACCCAATCCTGCTCATTCAACACAGTGCACAAGTTATTTTAAGTAACGCAATCCAAAGATCTCAATTTCTGCAATGGATCAAATTTAAAACTGTCTCAGGGACAACAAGATGCAAACATCATAGGCTACGTCTTTATATAACAGCTCAGTCATACCAACAGCTAGCATGTCTCTCTATATATACATATTTTATCTCTAAATGTCAGATATTTCTATAACCCTTTTTATCAATTATTTGATTTTCCTCTGGGAACTACACAAACCACTTATACTAAAGAGAAAACTCCAGTGTTTTTGATGGCCACCAGTTTGTGCAATCCTCCATATCAATCCCTGTTAGGCCTGCTTATTAATTTAATTCCCCCATAGACCGGTCAACTAACATTTAAGCAATTTTCATATTTTCTTTCAGGTTAATTTATTATCAATTATTTTTATTGGTGTTTTCCTGGTATTTGTGAAATTAGTCTACTTTTAATTCTGACTGGATTAGCAGATTTCACTAATCTTACTTGATCTCTTAGTAAACTGTTTTGAATACCTTTTTATTTATTTATTTTTTACGAATGTTTCAGTGTCTCTGCACATAACCACATCTAATGTTCCCTCAGCTGGTCATTTTGTTTTTAGGCTTCTTTCTCCATTTTTTGGAGGGTTGTCCTATTGTATCTCTGCAAAATTAATATTTTGATATTGGTATCTCTACAGGTGTTGATGCCATTATAATCTTAATTATTATCAGTGTGTTTCACTCCTTTTTAGTATTCCTTACTAACCCCAGCTTGCATCTATTCTTAACTAGTTTTCAGCAAGATGGTCAGACATTTATTAAAATATCTGATTCGTCTTTCTCAGGTACTTTAAAAATGCAGTTCCTCTATTACAGGTCCACTGGTGGGGATGACAGTTACAAATAAAATCTCTCAAAGTGTTGTTCAAAGTGTATGTTGGAAATGGTTGCTCACTTTCTGGTTTATATGCTAGTCAGAACTAGGAAAGGTGAACTCTTTCTCTCTGTCTCCCTCCTTTCCTTCCTCACACACACACATGCAGTCTCACTTTCTTCTTGCAGCCCCTCCTCTCTCTGTCAGAGGCAGCCCCTCCTTTCTGCCTCTCTTTCTCATATCACAGTCACCATTTACTTCTGCTATGTGAGAGAGAAACAAGTGTTCTTTCATAATTCTAGTTTCTCTTTCTAAATGAATATCGTTCTTTTTCAAACAGTCCTAATCTGTGCATTTTATGCGCGCGCGTACGCACACACACTTTTACTTTACTTTTTCTTGTAACAATGAAGAGGCAAAGCCGAATTATTTCTAATTAATTATTATTATTATTTTAGTTTAAGTTTTGTCTCCCTGTTTCCTCTCCTGCCCCTCCTATTTGTCCATCGTTGCAACATTCTCAGTTGTTACTGACTGCTCTTTTTTGACAACTGACTGCACTTCTGTCTTTTTCATGAATTTCTACCAACATATGACTGGTATGGTTGGGGTTGCTCCTCAAAACTACCACTACCACCAGTTTTTCCAGTGTCCAATTATCTACCTGTGCTGGTCTGATTTCTCCTCCCTGTCCGACTTTAACGATTGTGTCACATTCCCACTTTTCTGGCCTTGAGCTCACTACCATATACATGTTCCTCAAAATCATGGCTCCTCCCGAACCCTGAGGCCAAGTGTACCAGGCATTTCTTTTCAGGTATGGGATGTACAATGGATTTAGCTTTATTTCTGATTTTGTCAGCAAGGAATCCAAAAGGGTAGTTTTGGGAAGGTCAAATCTGTTCAAGTGTGGTCTCTGAGCTTCAAGAGTTATCTGTTTTTTTTTATCACATCACGTCAATCCCCTAAGAGCCACTCTCGTTCAACCTGGTTCAAGTTTGTTATTCTTGTCAATTTTTTCAAAAGCTCATCCTTCCCTTGGTCTGTTAACTCCTGTCTCTGCCCTTCATTATCTATTCTAACCAGAAGTGATTCTCAATACCTTTGGTTAGTTTTAATGCCTCTTGAAAATCATTCTTCTTTCCGCAATCTAGCCTCGTAATTATCTCTCACTCTAGACCACATGTGTACTTTTCTTCAGGTGTCAAAAGGTGAAAAAACTCTGTCACTTTTCTCTCTCCTTATTTCGTTATCTCAATACAAACGCTTTCAGTCTGCTATAATGTAGGCCTACACTCATACATACAGCCGCGCACAGAGCCACTCACACACACGCAGTGCCACTCTGACACACGTACATTCATACACTCTGGATTTCATACACACTGTCACACAGCTGTGCATAGAGTCACTCACACCCATGCAGAGTCGCTCTGAAGCACACACACTCAGAGTCACACACACACAGAGCTGCTCTCACACGCAAAAACCACTCTCACACCCACTACAAAGCCAGACACACACACACACACACAAAGTCGCTCTCCCACACTCACGCAGAGCCGCTCTCACACACTTATTATTTCCCTATTTTTCTTTTAACAAATGAAAAGACAAAGTCAATAAATCAAACTTTTGACAATATGGGCTGTGTTTCCCCATCCGGATCACATCGATTACAGTTCGGAGAATGGCCAAACAGCCGACAAAAGCCAATTTCGGGGAATAGTCTTTGTTCCTTGATACCTTGGTTTTTTTATTTTCCTCTCATCAATTTTTGTTTTATCATCCATTAAACTTTTAATAACACTGATTCAACAAATTATTTTTGTGAGAGTTTTATTTTATGTGCCTTTGTCTGTCTCAGCTTTCTCACTCCCTTTTTTCTCACTGAGCGGTGCCAAGGTTTTGTACTTTGTAACAATTTCGGGACAGTAGCTCAAATGTAATTTCATGCAGAGCACAGAGCTCAGTTAAAAACACTTTGTCTCTGCGTCTCCGTCCTTTCTATCAATTCTGCTCAAACACGGCTATATAATTTTCTAACTTTTAATTTCTAGCAGTTTGGGTTTTTTAGAAAAAACAAATTATATTTTATTATATTATAAAGGTATCATTACTATTATCAATGCTAATTTTCACCAAAACGATTTCTCTCCTTCTACTTAAGATGAAAAATCATTTAGACACAAACAAAAACCACTTTTCTCCTCACATAAAACAGAAACGATTTCTCTCCTTCTACTTAAGATGAAAAATCATTTAGACACAAACAAAAAACACTTTTCTCCTCACATAAAACAGAACAGACTAACAGATCACGTGCTTATCATTTCAAACACACTTTTCACATAGGGCGTTGCACGCATACTTACAACATATAAGACAGGACAAACAGATCACGTGCTTATCATTTCAAACACACTTTTCACGTAGGGCGTTGCACGCATACTTACAACATATAAGACAAACAAATCACGTGCTTCTCACGTGCAACGCGTCTTCTGCATTGGGGACACGTGCCTCTCGCGTGGGCACGCGCCTCTCACGTTATAACGCACCTCTGCGTTTAGGACAGACAAACATATAATTTTGCAAACGCACTTTTCGCATAAAATACCGTGACGCACACGTATACAATGCACCTTCATGCAAATGGAATACGCACCTGCGTATGGACAGACAAACAGATACTGCATGCACTTTTTCTCAAAACCTGGAACCTACCCTCCTGTTTCCTCCCTTCTTTTATCACTTTTAGGTTCTTTTTGGTGGGGTCTTTTGTTTAAGGCCGTCACCAACCGGGCGCTAGCTTACCAGGGGCAGCACAAAACAAATATAAGCAAAATTTGCTTACCTTATTTTTATGGCGCCTTTGTTTTGTGAGGCCTCTGCCAGCACGCCCACCGTGGTCACTCCTCGACCCCTTGTCCCTCCTGGCTCGGCTCGACAATTATGTTGTGGCAAATTCATAGTTCTTTTTGGTTCAGGTCTCAAAGAAGTTTCTCAGAGTCGAGGTTCCAGGTCAGAAGAATTAACTTTATTGACAAGCAACAAAGTGAGAAGCCGGCTGGCCATCCGGACATCTAAAGTTACATTGGCCAGTGTTCATGTCTTATACTTTTTGGGCACCCTCAAATCTATCTCTTCCCCTCTGTCACGCCTGGTGACCTTGGCACAGTTAGACATGTCTTCTCTATTGGTCAAACCTCACACAATGGTGCTCTGTTTCATACTGTATTTTGACACTTTGCATTTGCTGATGCATACTGGTTATTTTCCATTCTCTCATCCTTTTTCAGACCTATTTTGTCATGCTTGTCATTTTCATTACATCATACTTAGACATGAATCAAGGAAATTCTCCAACACTAGTAACTAGTAACTAATTACTTTTTTTGAGTAACTACCCCAACACTGTTACTGTTATTACTGTTGCTATTATTATTGATATAAATGTTGTTGTTATTATTATTATTATTATTATTGTTATTATTGATTTTATTTCATTTTTTTTGTTAGTATGAGTACCACTACTGTTATTGTTATCATTATTATCACTATTATCAATGTTATATATTATTATTGATATTACTATTGCCGTCAACACAACTTATCACCATCCTTAGTATCATTATTGTATTATTACTGTTATTATTATTACTGATATTACTGTTACCGTCACCACAAAATATTATTATCATTATTATTATACATGCTATTACTATTTTTTTTTCATTGCTGTTATTATTACTGCTGTTTTATTGTTGTTTTTGTGTTTTGTTGTTGTGTTCTGTTTTCACCCTATGTTGTAAGTTTTGCACTCCTAATAAAAAATAAAAAAATAAAAAAACTCAGATCGTCTGTTTAAGCCAGTTCTATGGAGCAGATTGCGCACACAAGAGAGCCCTGCACATCTGGGCGGGAGCTGTTAGCGCAAGCAAGGCAGGGAGAGTTAGCGGAGGCCGGAGAGGGAGAAGTGGAGGAGAGCGACGAGGAGGAGGAATGCGCCAATGAACTTGTAGTTGAGGATCGCGGTGATGATGATAGTGATGAATAGGGTCCTTTTGTATCATGATTGCAGTTATTTTACAGAGTAGCCTTCATTCTTTCTTGTTGATGTGTTTCTGGCAACTAGTTCATAGGCTCGATGGATATTACCGGTAACTTGTATTGTTAATACAAGTATTGTATATATATATATATATATATATATATATATATATATATAGTGCGTGCAGAATTATTAGGCACGTTGATTTTCTGATCATATTTTTTTTCCAGGCACATTTTACCAATTCCAAACCATATTAATCGTAATAACTACTATTAATTTTGTATTTAATCATTTACAATTGGTATATAATTGGTCATGAAGGCTTGAAATAAAAAACGCTTTACAGTAGTCACATTCAAATCCAGACTCAAAACTGTTTAGCTATGCATTTACTGAATGAGCACTGTGCCGCTGTTCGTCCGACTGTTTGTACTGTACTGTATTGTATTTTATTTTATTTTTCTAAACTGTTTTAATTATTCTTATTTCTTTTTATTATTTTAATTTCTTCTATGTAAAGCACTTTGAATTGCCATTGTGTATGAAATGTGCTATATAAATAAACTTGCCTTGCCTTGCCTTATATTCAAGTGTGCGTAATTATTAGAAAAGTTTTCTTTTACAGATAAAATAAGCCAAAAAAGAGATTTAATTCAGACTTAAAAGTCAAAAATTATTAAATCCCCATGAGAAGGATGCAATACTAATGCAATACTAGAGATTGCAGTTAAGGCATGACCATTGGAAAGTGAAATACTCATTGAGTCAGCAGGGTCAGACAAAAACAGGTGGAGAAGAAAAGACACATGTTAACTGCAAAAGAATTAAGAATTAAGTGTGAAACCATCAGGTAGGGCTGGGCGATATATCGCATGACATTGTTATGCGCATATCGTCAGTAAAGCCGGTTCCTTGATTAGTAGTAAATCGCCATCACCTGCTTTCAGATGGAGCGTGTAAGATATTTGTATTTGTAGTGATTCGTCAATTTAGCTCAAAGGAATTATTAATTAATTTATAGGGAATTCGAAAGAGTCACTTATTACAACCGAGCAAATGACTCGTTCGCGGTTCATTTGAACTGGCTGTAACTATCAACTCTGCAACGGATATAAATATCCGAACTATTCACCTTATTCCGCCCCGCCCACTTTTAATACTTCGCGCTTCCGCATTTTGTCATCCGACTTGCGTTAAACTGACACGGCACATCCGGTAGCTATTTCAGTAGTTATAAGATTGTTTATAGTTAGCCAAAACTTTATCAAAATGACAAATAACGTTAATACCATAAATGTTTTAAATTGGGAGCACGGAGAAAACTTCGTACGACTATCAGTTGGTCTCATCCATCGGTCTCATCCATCGTCATTGTTAACGTCGCCAGAGGTAACGTTAACCTATGGGAATATTTAACTACGTCCTGTCAGAAGGAGTTGATGGAGCAGCAATGAAAAATTATTTGTAAATAAGAAGGAATGAGAATATTTAGGGTTAATGATAGGAGGTAATTGGTTAAATATGAACGATTAAATAAGTTGTATAAAATCAGTTGTAAGAAGTTTTCAGGAAGCTAGAGACACCTTCTACTGACCTTCATGTAGATACATTTCACCATTTAAATTTCATAAGTAATAAACCAAGATGGTATTCATTTGCAAACTTGACGTGACTTATTCCTTCTAACTAGAAGACTTAATTCATTTAAGTTTTAAGGAGAATCTACAGAGCTCACATTATATGGTTTAATAATAAATGACTGACAGGTAACATCTGGTCACATTGTAAAGGTTTATAAAAATAACTATTCATAACAGGTAACATCTGGTCACATTGTAAAGGTTTATAAAAATAACTATTCATAACAGGTAACATCTGCTCACATTGTAAAGGTTTATAAAAATAACTATTCATAACAGGTAACATCTGCTCACATTGTAAAGGTTTATAAAAATAACTATTCATAACAGGTAACATCTGCTCACATTGTGAAGGTTTATAAAAATAACTATTCATAACAGGTAACATCTGCTCACATTGTAAAGGTTTATAAAAATAACTATTCATAACAGGTAACATCTGCTCACATTGTAAAGGTTTATAAAAATAACTATTCATAACAGGTAACATCTGCTCACATTGTAAAGGTTTATAAAAATAACTATTCATAACAGGTAACATCTGGGCACATTGTAAAGGTTTATAAAAATAACTATTCATAACAGGTAACATCTGTGCACATTGTAAAGGTTTATAAAAATAACTATTCATAACAGGTAACATCTGTTTTACAAGATTCACAAGAAGGGCAAGTTTCACCTTCCTTTCATAGAGGAGATCGGTAATGGTGAAGCCTCTGTCTGCCATTACTTCATTGCCTGGACGAAGTTATTAAGTGCACGATATTGAAGAAAAATGCGATATGCGATAACTCATTAAACAATGCGATATTCGATATGCGATACGATAATGCTTAAAGTATATAAAATTAACTTAAATTAGATTTAAAATTATATAACCTACATATGTGTTTCACATTCTTTTTGTAACAAGAAAACATCCCTTCAACTTGTGAAAGTGAACAGCAGTGTTTTACTGTATATAAGACGTGTTATTTTAACATCAGTGTAAACCACGGGGTTCAGGTTATCCTACATTAGGTCTATTTAACAACAGAAACTGAATGATCAAATGTAAAAGTAAAACACTGCTTAGTTTTTCACTGTATGAATTATATAAACTGATTAAAGCTTATTAAAGCTAAAAAAAATTATGCATATTGCGATATATACATTTGCGATATTTTGATATATTGTGTTCTACATGTTGTGTTTGGAAACTGCTCTCTGAAACACTTCTCCTCCATGATGTCAAGCCAACGCAAAATCACCTTGCTTACAATGGACTGAGAAACACCAAACCTTTCAGCAAGATCACCCTGCAATAAATTAAAGGGTTAGTTCACCCAAAAATGAAAATTCTGTCAGTAATTACTCACCCTCATGTTGTTCCAACCCCGTAAGACCTTCGTTCATCTTCAGAACACAAATTGAGAAAAAGAAAAAAAATGGAGTGAGACAGCTCTCAGTTTAATCAAAAATATCTTAATTTGTGTTCTGAAGATGAACGAAGGTCTTACGGGGTTGGAACAACATGAGGGTGAGTAATTACTGACAGAATTTTCATTTTTGGGTGAACTAACCCTTTAAGACGCAGCTTCATCAGAGTCATCAGGAGCCAGGGGCGTAATTTGTGGGGGGGTTGGGGGGGAGATAACCCCCCCAATATTTAAATCTATGCATTACAACCCCCCCGATATTTATACCATGATCACATGAAAAGGAGGCATTGCCAAACTTCAACCCCCCCAATGTTCAAACCAAATCTACGCCCTTGTCAGGAGCTGATACCAAGTGTGTAGCTGAAAGCTGTTGGTGTATGAATTGGTAAGGTGCTCGGCAACTGAGTTATGTACTATGGCAATGGCTCAACGCATTGTGTTCCCATTTCAGATGTAGGTGGCTTCAGGTTGAGTTGAGATTGTGAAGCGTAGTTGTGGTCAGAGACAGATGGATCCTCCATTGTGTGTCTGCATCACAGGTCTGGGGCATGTGGCTGTGATCATCCTCATAGTTGTCCACTGCAACACTGACGCTCATCGATGATCTATGGAAATAATATAACCATAAACATTCATACATTAGTACTTAAAATAGATCATGAGAATTAATTTATGATGGCACTCATACTTAAAACAGTGTGAAAAAGAGAGATGCATTAAAAACGAGACAGTATACACACAATCTCCTAACTCTACGTAGGTCAATATCAATATCTGAATGAGAGATGTAGCTAGCTGGCCTCCTTACAGGAATAATGTGAGCTATTGTAAGACTGTAATGTACCATAATATATTGTACTATCGTGAATATTCATTCATTCTTTATTTCAGACCCTTAGGTCCATATCACAAAGTAAACGAAATATAAGAAATATGACATATATAGGTGGCTAATGGTAATCATGCAAGATTCGTTGTATTTTGTGAACGGCTCATTACTAATCTTAAATGTATTCATAGAACGGACTTCATCTAACGTTAGGCTAACAAGCACATAGATAGGTAAGTTAGGAAACAACATTTAGATAAGTTAGCTTACCTGAATCTGACAACCTGTTCAGCACCCGTTGGGACTTCTTTACCAGAACATCGTAGCCGAGCCTTTACTCGGGGTAAGGGTGTTCGTTCGTCAGTCTGCTCCCCGTCCATAAAATGGTACGAACACACATAAGATCGCTTGGGTGAGCACTTCAAGTTTAGCGCCTTCCGCCATTGCCTCAGGTGCTCCTCGTCTTTAGGTGGTGGCAGGTGTAAATCGTAAAATACACCACAACATTCCGATCGCTTTAGCCTACATTGTGTTCTTAACACCGTTGGTTAAATTGTTCTATCCTCTTATTCCAATTGTTATGGCAGCCCCTAACTGAGCATATCATACTTTACATATTTTACCGTTACAACTATAGAATTACGCTAGAAACTAGCGTAGGTCCTTTCAGCCGGAAGTTGAAGTCCCACTCAGCCGGAAGTAAGATGACAAAATGAGCGTAATGGCGTCGCCCTTGTTGTCATGGAAAATAAGGTGAATAGTGAAACACTATAGTTAGCAAGGTAACTTAGATCAGAAGTTTAAGACATTAAATTCGTAAGCACATAACACAAGTAATACTTCTCTTTAAAATACAAACAAGACTTTATTGATTATTCTAACACATAAAACTAATATCTAACACAAACACACGCACACACATTCATACGAGTTGCAGAAAGAAAGAAAGAGAGTGAGGAAAGATTAAGTTTTAAGAGTGAGTTTAAGAGTGAGATGATGAAATCCCAAGTTTCTATATGCACTTATAAGACACGACCTGGAACGAACCATCAAGCATTAATTTAACCCTTCTATCGTTTCTTAGACAGGTTATTACATTTATATCAATACACCAGTTCAGCTTAAGAGTCTGGAGGCAGTACTTGCTTGTCTTTGCTTTGGGGATTCCCTTTGTCTGCGTAACAGGGGTTTCCAGAGTTCGTTGGCTGGTCTCCTCGTGCCTGGGTCTGGGGCGGCCAATCACGTGGTGTGCTGGCGGATGGATTGAGAGTCTTTATCTGAAGCTGGTTTTGTCGAATCGTGGAACGAAACTTTGCCGCAAAACTTAACTTAGAACCGAAGCTCACAACGGAAAAGAAAGGAAAACTTAGAAAAGAAAGAAAATTGAGACAAGAGTAGTTAGATGACTTGAATGAAGCTGTTAACCCATGTTCTTCTGATCTTAATTTGGGTTCTTTGTCTCTGCGCGTCTACATGGTTACTGGTCTGTCTGGTCTCTTCTCCCTTCGCGCACTTTTCTCACCTTGTTGAGAACTCTTCTAAAACTTTGTTCGGGTCTAAGATTTTAAACTCACATGTTTGTCCGGCCTCCTGGATCAGTTCTGACCAATTAGACACTGTCTTTATTTAGGAGGTGGCTTTCTCTTCACTTCTTATCATAAATCAAGCTTATCTGTGCTCTCCTTACTCTCTAAGCTCTAGCAGAGAGGACAGAGGCCACAGTTTAGACATCATAACTATTATAAGAATATGAAACATTTTACACAGATTTCAATCAAGCCATCTTTTGAATTAAGAACATACGATCATGCTGACAGGAAGCACGACACACTTTCATTCACACACCTAATAGTTATAACAATTACATGAATTATATGGCATCTAAGTATATTAGATACACACATATATTGTAGAAACAACATAGAATGATGTAGTTGCATGATGTTTGATTATAAGTCCATTGAAAATTGTTCTTGAATGATTTTATGTATAGTTATAGGTAAAATCTCAGTTCTGTGGTTTGAAAAGATTTTACACCCTGAGGTCATTCAGAGGTCCTTAAGAAGAAGATGGTCTGTTTTGTATCTCTGTCGTGGGGGTCCAGCAACTTCTGCTGTTATCTTGATCGAGCACCAAGCTGTGGCATCTCTGAACCAATCAGACTTTCCAACACTATCAAACGCTGACAACGTTTTTCTTTTAGTTGGGCTGATCTCTTTGAAGCTTGTAAAGCCATAAAGTTCTTAGCTGGGTTTTTTTGTTGGTTAGGAGCCTGGCTGGAGCCTGATTTTATGGCCCTGGACTGGTAATTTTGGGTCTGGAATGTTGAGTTCTGTGTGGAATTATGTTTGAACAATTCACCTGGAAGATTAATTTGTGTTTGTTTCGCACTCAATCCTACAAGCGGCATTTACTACACAGAACTGTAGTTCACTGACAAGCTGAGCCATATCGCATTAATTATCACGGACGTATCGCCTGCGATAATTAATGCGATATGGCTCAGCTTGTCAGTGAACTACGGCTCTGTGTAGTAAATGCCGCTCCATCTGAAAGCAGGTGATGGCGATTTACTACTAATCAAGGAACCGGCTTTACTGACGAGATGCGCATAACAATGTCATGCGATATATCGCCCAGCCCTACCATCAGGAACCCTTAAGTCTCCAGCGCCACCATTTTCCAGAACTGCAACCTACCTGGAGTCTCCAGAAGTGCAAGGTGTCAGGATCTCAGAGACTTAGGTTAGGTAAAGAATCCTAAAAAAATGACCCCCACTTAAGCTGAAGTGTAGTAAAATACATGAAGACTGTTTTTTTTATAGGCTTTATAGACAGACAGATTGAGAGTGACTCTTGAAGGACCAGCACCACATCCTCTTCTACCACTGTTTGAAGAATTCATCTTCCAGAATCTGACAGTAAGTTTTGGGAGTTCATTTTTAGTCCATCTCTGCAAAACGGACTTCAGGGTAGGAGATGGACTCAAAATAAACTCTCAAAACTTATTAAAACATATTCTGGAAGATGAATTCTTCAAATAGTGGTAGAAGAGGATGTGGTGCTGGTCCTTCAAGAGTCACTCTCAATCTGTCTGTCTATAAAGTCTATAAAAAAAACAGTCTTCATGTATTTTACTACACTTCAGCTTGTGATTCTTATTAACCCTCAGGGGACCACGGTGTTTTGGGGGCCTTTGAGATGTTCTGACATGCCTTGACATTTGTGCTTTTTTCAGTTATTTATAAACATGTTAATGGCAGAGGTGTAAATTCACTCTATATAGCACAAACAGGGCTACCATAATATGCGAGCAACGTGTATGTAGATGTTTGTATTTTTAAGAGAATAATGTTTATGCGTGGTTATTGGAAAAAATTAAAATGAAAGTTGCTGAATTAAGACCACAAAACACATATTAAATATGTGTCCACAAGACTTTTGACTAATGGATGTTGTCCCTTTGTGTTCTAGCTTCAAAATTATGTGAAAATAGTTTTGCTTTATCGTTCACAAAAAAAAAAAACATTGATTTAAATGGTGTAAAACAGGTTTTGCTTGGAAAGCCAATATGCAAGGGGGAGGAGTAGTTTACACCTTAGATTGCATAATCTCTGCATAATCTCCCCACCCACTCTGCATAATGACTCTGCCTAATGAGCCATTCATTCAGGTGTGACACTGACTGAGCCACAATGCAAGGACAAAAGATGTATTTAGAAGAAGACTTATATTGACCATTTAAGATTTCGCTTACATTTCTCTTGTAAATATGTTTTGCTATTTTATTAAAAATGTTACAATTACAACAATAATTACAATTTCAACAATATTTCAAGTGTACTCTTTCTTTGTAAAAAAAAAAAAGAAAAAAGATTATAGGCCTACATTTTATCATATGTATTCATTAGTTTGAATATAGCCAACATTGGAACATCTAACATCTTAGTCTATGAATTTATTTTTGACAAAAATAGTATTTTTTTTGCAGTTTAATACGTTGCTTATACAAATACATTTTTTTCAACATATTCCAGTGGATTTTTACTCATCTCAGTAGGCTATAGCAAAGCAGTTTATTCTTTCACACACAGACGCGCGATTCATATTTAGGCTAAACAGTCTTTACAAATATGTACCCTTCATTCATCTCACAGAAAGGCGAGTCATATTATAGAAATGCGATTCATCTTTTTGCGGTTTGCATAGGCCTACACTAACGTTATTCCATAACGTTATTCCACACATGAGAAAAGAAAACAGCCTACCTCACTCCTCAGCGGAATCTGCTCCTCATATCAGGAGATATTGCTCCTCATATCAGCACTGTTCTGAGGAATCGTTTCTCCATAAGGTAGGCTATATTATGCCTCACTCGATCGCGACGCGCTGTGTTTACAGCTAATGTGGGCGTTTCACAGATCTTCAATAGTTCTCAGAATTTGCGTTTGAATAGCACGCGCTCTCCGGGGAGTGGTCACATTACTGTAAATGAGCTCGTAATGAGCTCGACAGGAGTCGCTCTCTTTTTATACAGATTACAGAAGCTGAGAATATTTGTTTTTTATATAAGTTACTTCATTTAACAGATGCGATCTCAAGCTTTATGCCCGTGGGTCTGTTTGCCTGTTTGACTAAATTTTCGCGGAGTTATTGATCATTTTCGAACGCGTTTCAAATGGGAGTTCACGGACAGAGGGAAGGCAGAAATCGCATCATGTTAATTTTTCTTTATTTGTCAAAAAGCAAAACACTTTATTTTTATTGTGAGTATACAGAAAAAAAATAGAAACTGAACAGGATCGATTGATGTATTACACGAAAATGAAAGATCAAAATTAACAGAGCATTTGGTGTTTATTTTCATTGCTAAAAAAAAAAAAACGAAAAAACGCGCGGGCGCGTTTGTGGTCCCCTGAGGGTTAACCCCTTAACGCCGACTGTCGCGAATTTGCAACAAACCCCTTCCATTCAGACTGCAGGCGAGATAGCGTGCGTTTTCCCCCAATGCCTGTTTGTGCACATTCGATACATACCTAGGAACCTTTTGCACGCACTGGTTTCTCGTAGGAGCGGTCGGAGTGGGAACTACATCCGGTTCACGGAAGCTAATATTTTGGTTTGCAAAATCCGCATATCAAGGGCGCAAATGTGGAGAAATTGCCCAAAATGAGTTAAGTTGTGCTAAGATAAAAATATGTACCAGCTTATTGATTGCCTCTATAGCTATGTTATTCATATAGACTTCATGCGACGAATATTTTTTACGTACTTTGTAGATTTCGGTTTGTAGCAAATTCGCGACATTCGTCCATAACGGCTGGATTGGGCTATAATGGCTACATATAACAATGCTGTATTTAGATGGTTTCAGCCAAAAAAAAATTTTTTTTCATTTTTTTTTCACAAAAAATAGCATGTTAGGATATAACACTATAAGAATATATAATGTATGCACTGGAGAAACAAGGAAAGAGTTAAACAGAGTGTAACATGGAATGTATAAAAACTACTGTCAATGTTAGGGAGTAGGAGAGTGTTTTGTTTCTTGCTGTTGTCAAGATTCATTAATTTGTCAATTAAAGTTTATAAGTTCTAACAACTTTGTGCCATGAATAAAATCTACATACCTGAGATGGGAAAATGTTTTTTATTAATTTTACCATTTTGTAAAAAAAATTACCCTAAATGCCTGTTGTCGCTAATTTGCAACATACCTAAATTTATATCTATTCTATATGGTATAGACAAATTAACAATCTCAACTTAAGAGGGGGTACATTTTTAGGATTCTTTACCTAACCCAAGTCTCTGAGATCCTGACACCTTGCTCTTCTGGAGACTCCAGGTTGCAGTTCTGGAAAATGGTGGCGCTGAAGACTAAAGGGTTCCTGATGGTTTCACACTTAATTCTTCACCTTAATTCTTCATTCTTTTGCAGTTAACATGTGTCTTTTCTTCTCCACCTGTTTTTGTCTGACCCTGCTGACCTAATGAGTATTTCACTGTCCAATGGTCATGCCTTAACTGCAATTTCTAGTATTGCA
>CM040819.1:27325905-27345905 GCA_022828995.1 Vimba vimba
GTTTTTTGAGATACGCCAATGTCCTCATAGACATACATGGCACCTTGGACCAAGACACTGCATACCAATTTTCAAGTCAATCGGACTAACGGTCAGGTGGTTATAGCCTGTTTTATGTTTTTTTCATGTTATAGCGCCACCATTTGGCCAATCGCCGCGATTTTTTTACCGTGACCTCAGATTGACCTCTTACATATGTGTACCAAGTTTGGTGAAAATACCTCATTTACTTCTGGAGTTATAACCATTTTAGTAAAATAGGCTCCTCCCACAACGTCCATTTTGGCGACCCTTAGCGTCCGTGAATCGAAATTTCAACTTTTTTTCAATAATTATTAATCTTCAGACTCTAGAGAACATTTCTGCACTGGTTTGGTTCCGATCGGGCAAAAAACCACGGACTAGTTCGCAAAAGTAGGTTTTTGACAAAATTCAAAATGGCGGAAAATCTATCATGACGGAAATGAAATCGGAGATATACGTTTTGTTCGTCAGGCGTCCAGCTTTCCAATGATATAAGACACTTGAGTCTACGACATACGGTCTAGGAGTTATGAGCAGTTTCGCGCTTTTGGTCGCTATAGCGCCACCTATGGGCCAATCGTGGTCATAATCTCTGAACCTCTCCTCGATTTTTGTACTACCATCTGGCAAAGTTTCAATGCTCTAGCCCCTACGGTTTGGGCTGCACGATGCGTTTTACGGCAGAAGAATAATAATAATAATTAAAGCTGCAAGCAGCATTTAGCGGGGTTCAAGCATTTAGGGTCTTTAAGCACATAAGGCAGTTTAGTGAGTTGTCTGAGTTTTTGTTTAGGATTTACAGGCTTTTGAGTGTTTTTTGCCATACCCATTTTCTAAATGATCCTGTTATGGCTACCCAATGGGTAAAGTTAAAGTTTTTTATATAATTAATAATCTAGAGCTTCCAGAGAATTGTACTGCACTGGTATATTTCCGATCGGGCGAAAACCTAGGACTAGTTTGCAAAAGTAGGTTTTTAACATAATCGCAAGTATTTAATGAACAAATTGATTGACAGTAGTAGTTCTTGAGGCAAAGTTGTTCAGTATGAGGAGATCTATCAAATGATATGCATCACGTGATTACATAGCCGTAAAACCTGTTAGCGTCAACTAGTGGCTGATTTTTCAAAATTCTTACAGACCTCTAGGGCCACGAATCGAACATGCCCACCGAGTTTCGTTCTGATCGGCCTCCGTTAAAAGTAAACTAACAGCTTTGAATTAAAATGGTGAGGTATCCTGTTGTAAACATCAACCATGCCTGTTGACAGTTCTCTTTTGTGGGAAGGGAATGAAAAGTTCTCAAATCCGCAGCACAGCCTCAGACATAACATTTATATCCATGATCTGCCATTTTCACTATTGTCCTTGCTTGCTTCTTCACAATACCTGCAGATCTTCTGATGATTCGGCTGTGCAGGTCCACATTAACACTGCCTGGCCTAGAACATGGACTGGAAAATGCAAATTTGGGGGGTATAAATATTAATGATCCTGACTCCAACGTCACAGTCGGTGTTATGGTGGGATTCACTCATTTTTCAGCGGTCTTTTGCAAACAAGAGATTTACACATGAAGGAGGAAACAATGGTGTTTGAGGCTCACGGTATGTCAGTTCCATGTCCAGAACTCTTATCATTCAACTATGCCAAGATAAATACAGTTTTCAATTGTATGGCACCTTTAAAATAGATGATTAGTAATATAATGCTTACTTGGAGTCTGAAATGGCTTTAACAAAAGAAGAAAAATATTCTTAGATTTCTGTTCATTCTAATCATGTACAAATAAAGTAGCACAATAAGATTACATTTATTTGAATGCATTAGTGAGTGTGTGATTGTGCTGTGTGTGCAGCGTGTCAATACTAAAAGTGAAGGTTTAGTTGATATCTTTGGTGATAATATCTGTAGTAATCATAAAAAAACAATTAAGAAATAAAGAATTAAAATTACAAATAATATTCTATTAAGATATGAGTTACAATAACATGATTTGCAATAGTAATAATATCAATAATATATGCACAATACACACAGATTAGACTATCAGGTCTGTGTTTTACAAAAACATTAGTATTGCAGCCAATGTGAGTCTGTGGGATTTATAAACAGACAAAATATTATTTGAAATGTTATTTTAATGATTTTATTAAGTTTAAACAATATTTCAAATGGAAAATATTGAAAAATTTCAAAAAAAAATGAAAAATAATATTTTAGTGAGCAGAATGAACCAATGAGTGTTCTTCTTCTGGTGGTTAAAATGTAAATGAAAACAATAATACTTAAACAATAATACTTAATACACTAACCATGCTTGAACACACACATGCACACACATTTTGTTGTAGATGTAGATATTTAAAATAAAAGATAGGTAACAAAATGATAATTGCAAATCTCCTCTGTATAACACCATTTTCAGATTTCAAATTAATTACTGAGAGGCAGAATTGTTCAAACTGAGAACTCAGTAAAAATGAAGTGATAAACTTTGACAAAACATGACTGTGTTATAATAGGTGATTTTCATGCAAGTAATTTTATATAGTCCAAAAACTAATGCAAAAGCACAGATGAAAATATTTTATTAAGTAGAATGTCCTGCTTCCATAGTAGAAGACCACTAATTGACTCACTTTCATTTGAAAGACTTTTTTATCCACCAGTAAAACAAAGCAGTTTCTCCATGTTCTTTCCATTAAGCATGCTTACACACACAGACACACACACAGACACAAACACATCCACACACACACACACACACACACACACACACACACACACACACACACACACACACACACACACACACACACACACACACACACACACACACACAAAGACAAATATGTTTTCAATGTTTTTAGGATGTGATATTGTGAAAATATCTTCATCTCCTCATCTTGAACAACTTTGCCTCAAGAATCACTAATGTCAATCAAACCGTTCATAATCATAATAAAAAAATAAAATATATACAAATATCATAATAAAAAAAAAAAACATCATAATAAAAAAGATTGCTTCTTAAAGCATTTGTTTATTTCCCAATACTGAAGCGAATTAAAAGATCATGCGTAATCCTGCTGCTCCCTCTAGTGGACAACAGTGGTATTATAGCTTACATTTTACAGTTGAAGTGTTTGAATGAATGAATGGGAATTTGTTTTTTTACTTATATCTCAGGAACCAAAAGGCGAAAAATTCTGAAACTCAGAGCATAGATAGTGCTTGAGGAGCCCTGTTGAATGAGACCATCAAGGTGTTTTTGGGCGATTGGGGCTGGGAGTTATGACTGTTATAAGGCATATCTGTTCGGGCTATTATCTCTGGAATGCCCAGGGCAAATAACACCACATTTGAATCGAAGCTAGCCAAGGACGCGCCCTTTCCAACGAGCTCTCACACAATGTTCGGGGTGGTCTGGGTCGGGAGTAATGGCCGTTCAAAATCGGGGGTCCCGCGGATTCGCGATGCGCGGGGGGCGCGCTCCCGAGGCCCGCGACGACACGTTTCGATCAAGAGCCCGGAGAGGTCCTCACCATCAAAATTTGAGCGCGCAACGACTTTCCGTTTTCGAGTTATGAATGAATTTGTATTCGGGGGCGTGGCTTAAATGCCGTTATACTTTCGTTTCATTTCATTCATTTACTTTCGTCCATTTCCATATCTCAGTGTAACACAATTGTCAATAGTAATACTCAATAGATGAGTTTTGACAAAATGTGATTGTAAATGTTAAAATAATGATTTTATAAAGTCTAAATATGAATTTTATAACAATATTAGGGAGTAGTATGATGAAATGACAGCAGGGGGCAGTAAAATACCACTTATTGGCTTAATATGTCATTATATTCATATAAAATCACCTTTTGAAGAAGTTAAACTTTTTTTCTGATAATTATTGATCTAGAGAGTTCAGAGAATTGTGCTGCACTGGTTTTGAACATTATGATATGAACATTATATGATAAAAGATAGAAGACACCATTTACAGCAAATACAGGCAATTTACCATAGGAAATATATGGTTTTAAAGCGTTTTAACAGTTATAGCGCCAACTATGGTCCGCTCTCCATAAAATTTTCCATGCTTCTTAAGCAGGTTATGACACATATGCTCATCAATTTTCGTGAAGTTCTGAGTTTTCGTTTAGGATTTATAGGCTTTTGAGTGCATTTTACCACGCCCATTTTCTAAATGACCCTGTTAGCCATGCGAAAAATGCAAAAGTTCAACTTTTTTTTGATAATTATTGACCTAGAGAGTCCATAGAATTGTCCTAGACTGGTTTGGTTCCGATCGGGCGAAAAACCTAGGACTAGTTCGCAAAAGTAGGTTTTTAACATAATTACGAATATTTAATGAACGGTTTGATTGACAGCAATGGTTCTTGAGGCAAAGTTGTTCAACAAGAGGAGATCTATCAAATGGTATCCATTTTGTGACAATAAGTGTAACACCACGTGATTACAGAGCCATAAATCTCGTTAGCGCCAACTAGTGGCCGATTTCTTTCAAAACTCTTACAGACCTCTAGGGCCATGAGTAGAACATGCCCACCGAGTTTCGTTCCGATCGGCCTCCGTTAACCTTGTCTAATAGGTGCTCAAACTTCATTGGCCGATGGCGGCCATGTTTTTTTAGATACGCCAATGTCCTCATACACATACATGACACCTTGGACCAAGACACGGCATACCAATTTTCAAGTCAATCGGACTAACGGTCAGGTGGTTAAAGCCTGTTTTATGTTTTTTTCATATTATAGCGCCACCATGTGGCAAATCGCCGCGATTTTTTTACTGTTACCTCATATTGAGCTCATACATATGTGTACCGAGTTTGGTGAAGATACCTCATTTACTTCTGGAGTTATAGCCATTTTAGTAAAATAGGCCCCTCCCACAACGTACGTTTTGGCGCCCCTTAGCGTCCGTGAATCGAAATTTCGACTTTTTTTCGATAATTATTGATCTTCAGTTTCTAGAGAACATTTCTGCACTGGTTTGGTTCCGATCGGGCGAAAAACCAGGGACTAGTTCGCAAAAGTAGGTTTTTGACAAAATTCAAAATGGCGGAAAATCTATCATGGCGGAAATGAAATCGGAGATATACGTTTTGTTCGTCAGGCGTCCAGCTTTCCAATGATATAAGACACTTGAGTCTACGACATACGGTCTAGGAGTTCTGAGCAGTTTCGCGCTTTTGGTTGCTATAGCGCCACCTATGGGCCAATCGGGGTCATAATTTGATAACCTCTCCTCGATTTTTGTACTACCATCTGGCAAAGTTTCAAGGTTCCAGCTCTTACGGTTTGGGCTGCACGATGCGTTTTACGGCAGAAGAAAAATAATAATAAAAATCAGGACAATTACAATAGGGTTTCAGCACTTCGTGCTTGAACCCCTAAAAATCAGTACAATTACAATAGGGTTTCAGCACTTCGTGCTTGAACCCCTAATAAAAATCAGCACAATTACAATAGGGTTTCAGCACTTCGTGCTTGAACCCCTAATAAGAAGAGACGTTTTGGACAGTTATAGCGCCACCTATTGTCCGATCTTCACGAAGCTTGGCATGCTTCTTCACCATGCTATGGCACATCTGCTCATCGATTTTTGTGAAGTTTGGGGTTTTCCCTTAGGTTGTGTAGGCTTTTGAGTGTTTTTTTGTCCTGCCCCTTTCCTAAATGACCCTGTTACAGCCAGGCAAATGCAAAAGTTCCACTTTTTTTCGATAATTATTGATCTAGAGACTCCAGAGAACTGTGCTAGACTGGTCTGGTTCCGATTGGGCCAAAAACCTAGGACTAGTTCGCAAAAGTAGGTTTTTGACAAAATTGGCCATAACAAATTTTTTTTTTGCTCGTAGGTGAATTTGGAGATAGCCATTTTGTCCGTCTGGATCCAGTTAAAGCCTTTTAGGCATTTAAGCACAAAAGCATCAAAAGTTATTAAGATTTATTTAGCAAGCATCTAACCACTGACATAATAGATGGAAAAGACCATTTACAGTCAATACAGGCAATTTACCATAGGAAATATGTGGTTTTAAAGCTTTTTAACAGTTATAGTGCCACCTTTGGTCCGATGTCCATAAAATTTGGCATGCTTGTTAATGATGTTATGTGACATATGCTCACCAATTTTTGTGAAGTTTTGAGTTTTCATTTAGGATTTATAGGCTTTTTAGTGTATTTTGCCAGGCCCATTTTATAAATGACCCTATTACAGCCATCCAAATATTAATAATAATAATAATAAAAATCAGTACAATTACAATAGGGTTTCAGCACTTCGTGCTTGAACCCCTAATAAGAAGAGACGTTTTGGACAGTTATAGCGCCACCTCTTGTCCGATCTTCACGAAACTTGGCATGCTTCTTCACCATGCTATGACACATCTGCTCATCGATTTTTGTGAAGTTTGGGGTTTTCCCTTAGGTTGTATAGGCTTTTGAGTGTTTTTTTTGTCCCACCCCTTTCCTAAATTACCCTGCTACAGCCAGGCAAATGCAAAAGTTCCACTTTTTTTTCGATAATTATTGATCTAGAGAGTCCATAGAATTGTCCTAGACTGGTCTGGTTCCGATTGGGCCAAAAACCTAGGACTAGTTCGCAAAAGTAGGTTTTGGACAAAATTGGCCATAACAATTTTTTTTTTGCTCGTAGGTGAATTTGGAGATAGCCATTTTGTCCGTCTGGATCCAGTTAAAGCCTTTTAGGCATTTAAGCACAAAAGCATCAAAAGTTATTAAGATTTATTTAGCAAGCATGTAACCACGGACATAATAGATGGAGAAGACCATTTACAGCCAATACAGGCAGTTTACCATGGGATATATATGGTTTTAAAGCTTTTTAACAGTTATAGCGCTACCTATGGTCCGATCTCCATAAAAATGTTTACTGTGACCTCAAATTGAAACCATACACATGTGTACTGAGTTTGGTGAAAATATCTCATTTACTTCTTGAGTTATAGCCATTTTAGTAAAATAGGCTCCTCCCACAACAATTTACCACATTCTAGTATTATTTACTATGATTCTAGCCTGATTTGCCATATTCTAGCATGATTTACCATGATATACTACATTCTAGTAGGATTTACCATTGTTTACTGTGATTGTATACTCTGACAAAATATGATTTATGAGTGATAAACTCTGACAAAATATGATTGTGCTACAATAGTAATTGTTATATACGTTATTTTTTAGTGTCTTATTGTTATATAAGTGATTTTTAGTGTATAATGAATGCCAAAGCATATGTGAGTAGACTTCATTAATACGTAGAATGGCCAGCAGAGGGCAGTAGAAGACCACTTATTGGCTCACTTTGACTTTAAACTTCATGATTTTCACCATTTTTCTGTACTAAATCAAACCAGTTTTTCCATTTTAACTCCATAATGCATGTTTACACACACACACACACACACACACACACACACACACACACACACACACACACACACACACACACACACACACACACACACACACACACACACACACACACACACACACACACAAAGACAAATGTTGTTGTTTTTTCAATGCTATTGGGATATGTCATTATGAAAATATATTTCAATGGTCTATAAACATTTCACAAAGTCTTTGTAAGCTATTAATCAGATGATTCAGAATTTATTCAGAAACCTAAGACTACACACACACATTATGTTGTAGATACAGACATTTGAAATATATAATGTGATCAAACTGTCAATACTAATACTTTAACAGATGGATTTTGACTAAATGTAATTGTAAATGTTAAAATAGTGATTTTATAAAGTCTAAATATGAATTATAGAACAATATGAGAACATGACTATTTTAAACAGCAGGGGGCAGTAAAAAACCACTTATTGGCTTAATATGCCATTATATTCATATCATTTTCACCTTTTTAACTGTTATAGAGGCAAATTTTGTCAGATCTGTCTGAAAATTTTCATGCATGTTCAGAGTGATATTTCACATGTTCTGACTTGTTTTTAAGAAGGTTTGAACATTCTTTAAAGAGATATAGGCTTTCAGGGACAATTGGTAAAGGCCACATTTTGAAGTGAACCTATTATAGCAATCCAAATGAAGTAGTTCAACTTTTTCTGACAATTATTGTTCTAGTGAGTCCAGAGAATTGTATTGCACTAGTTTTTAACATTATGATATGAAAATGATATGATCAGAGATGGAAAAGACCATTTACAGCCAATACAGGCAGTTTACCATAGGAAATATATAGTTTTAAAGCCTTTTAACAGTTATAGCGCCAACTATGGTCCGATCTCCATGAAATTTTGCATGCTTGTTAATGATGTTATGTCACATAAGTTCACCAATTTTTGTGAAGTTCTGGGTTTTTATTTAGGATTTATAGGCTTTTTAATGTATTTTGCCACGCCCATTTTATAAATGATCCTATTACAGCCATCCAAATGCAAAAGTTCAACTTTTTTTTGATAATTATTGATCTAGAGAGTCCAGAGAATTGTCCTAGACTGGTTTGGTTCCGATCGGGCGAAAAACCTAGGACTAGTTCGCAAAAGTAGGTTTTTAACATATTCACAAATATTTAATGAACGGTTTGATTGACAGCAATGGTTCTTGAGGCAAAGTTGTTCAGCATGAGCAGATCTATCAAATGATATGCATATTGTGATGATATGTGTAACACCACGTGATTACAGAGCCATAAAACTCGTTAGCGCCAACTAGTGGCCGATTTCTTTTAAAATTCTTACAGACCTCCAGGGCCATGAGTCGAACATGCCCATCGAGTTTCGTTCCGATCGGCCTCTGTTAACCTTGTCTAATAGGTGCTCAAATTTATTGGCCAATGGCGGCCATGTTTTTTGAGATACACCAATGTCCTCATAGACATACATGGCACCTTGGACCAAGACACTGCATACCAATTTTCAAGTCAATCAGACTAACGGTCAGGTGGTTATAGCCTGTTTTATGTTTTTGTCATGTTATAGCGCCACCATGTGGCCGATCGCCGCGATTTTTTTACTGTGACCTCAGACTGACCTCCTACACATGTATACCAAGTTTGGTGAAGTTTACTGAATTACTTCTGGAGTTATAGCCATTTTAGTAAAATAGGCTCCTCCCACAACGTTAATTTTGCACCCCCTAGCGACTGTGAATCGAAATTTCAACTTTTTTTCGATAATTATTGATCTTCAGACTCCAGAGAACAATTCTGCACTGGTTTGGTTCCGATCGGGCGAAAAACCAGGGACTAGTTCGCAAAAGTAGATTTTCGACAAAATTCAAAATGGCGGAAAATCTATCATGACGGAAATAAAATCGGAGATATACGTTTTGTTCGTCAGGCGTCCAGCTTTCCAATGATATAAGACACTTGAGGCTGCGACATACGGTCTAGGAGTTATGAGCAGTTTCGCGCTTTTGGTCGCTATAGCGCCACCTATGGGCCAATCGGGGTCATAATCTCTGAACCTCTCCTCGATTTTTGTACTACCATCTGGCAAAGTTTCAAAGCTCTAGCCCTTACGGTTTGGGCTGCACGATGCGTTTTACGGCAGAAGAATAATAATAATAATAATAAAAATCAGTACAATTACAATAGGGTTTCAGCACTTCGTGCTTGAACCCCTAATAATTAAAGCTGCAAGCAGCATTTATCGGGGTTCAAGCAGTTAAGGCCTTTAAGGCATTTAAGCACAAAAGCATCAAAAGTTATTAAGATTTATTTAGCAAGCATGTAACCACTGACATAATAGATGGAAAAGACCATTTACAGCCAATACAGGCAATTTGCCATGGGATATATATGGTTTTAAAGCTTTTTAACAGTTATAGCGCCACCTATGGTCCGATCTCCATAAAATTGTTTACTGTGACCTCAAATTGAACCCATACACATGTGTACTGAGTTTGGTGAAGATATCTCATTTACTTCTTGAGTTATAGCCATTTGAGTAAAATAGGCTCCTCCCACAACGATTTGCCACATTCTAGAATTATTTAATATGATTCTAGCATGATTTACTATCATATACCATGTTCCAGAATGATTTATTAGGATTCTAGCATGATTTACCTTGATACACCTCATTTCAGTATTATTTACTATGATTTACAATGTTTCTAGCATGATTAACCACATTACTAGCAATTATGTGAAGTGTCAGTGCAAATGAGGTGATGAACACTGACAAAATATTATTGTGTTATAATAGTTAGTTATATACGTGATTTTTAGTGTGTGTCCAAGTATGAATGCAAAAGCACATGTAAAAGCTCCAAAACTCTGGAATAGCCTTCCTGATACTGTTCGTTGCTCAGACTCGCTCTCCCAGTTTAAAACTAGATTAAAGTCGCATCTCTTCAGCCAGGCATTCATATAATATTTTTAATCTTACAGTTCAAATTACAATCCGGCCTCTAGTTAATAAACGCCAGAGGAGAACTGGCCCCCGACTGAGCCTGGGTTCTCCCAAGGTTTTTTTTTTCTCCATTGGGTCACCTGATGGAGTTTTAGGACACTATTAGGTCACTTGATGGAGTTTTTCGGTTCCTTGCCACTGTTGCCTTTGGCTTGCTCAGTTGGGGATATTCTGGGGATATCTAATTTGATTTTATCAATAAATTCCACTAGAAACAAACCTTGTTGTATTATTTTAATTTAATACTGTGAAGCTGCTTTGATACAATCTGTATTGTGAAAAGCGCTATACAAATATACTTGACTTGACTTGACTTGACTTAAAATATTTCATTATTGAGTAGAATGGCCAGCAGAGGGCACTAGAAGACCACTTATTGGCTCACTTTCACTTTAAACCAGTTTTCTGCACTAAAGCAAACCAGTTTTTCCATGTTAACTCAATGCATGCTTACACACACACAAACACACACACACACACACACACACACACACACACACACACACACACACACACACACACACACATACACACACAGTTTAGTTAACCATGATTTACCATGATATACCACGTTCTAGTATTATTTACCAGGAGATAAACGACAATCTAGTATTATTTACTTTGATTTACCATGTTTCTAGCCTGATTTATCACATTACTAGCAATTATTTGAAGTGTCAGTGCAAATAAAGTGATTAACACTGACAAAATATGATTGTGTTATAAAAGTTATTGCTATATAAGTGATTTTTTTAGTGTGTATTCAAGTATGAATGCAAGCACATGTTGAAATATTTCATTAATAAGTAGAATGGCCAGCAGAGGGCAGTAGAAGACCACTTATTGGCTCACTTTCACTTTAAACCAGTTTTCTGCACTAAAGCAAACCAGTTTATCCATGTTAACTCAATGCATGCTTACACACACACACACACACACACACACACACACACACACACACACACACACACACACACACACACACACACACACACACACACACACACACACAGACACACACACACAGCATAGTTAACCATGATTTACCATGATTTACCACATTACTAGCAATTATTTGAAGTGTCAGTGCAAATAAAGTGATTAACACTGACAAAATATGATTGTGTTATAATAGTTATTGCTATATAAGTGATTTTTAGTGTGTATTCAAGTATAAATGCAAGCACATGTGGAAAAATTTAATTAATAAGTAGAATGGCCAGCAGAGGGCAGTAGAAGACCACTTATTGGCTCACTTTCACTTTAAACCTCATGATTTTGACCAGTTTTCTGCACTAAAGCAAACCAGTGTTTCCATGTTAACTCAATAATGCATACTTGCTACATATGCTACACACAATAATGCTACACACACACACACACACACACACACACAAATGTTTTAGTGATATTGGTGTCACATTCACCTTCATCACATTCACCTTCTGTCTTCATCACATTCACTATCTGTCGTCATCACCTGCACCTGCTCCTCATCACCCTCCTCATCATCACCTGCTCCTCATCATCATAACCGTCACCTGTTGTCCTTGTCTTGATCTGTGTATTTAAGTTCCCCTCTCATCCATTATCATTGTCGGTTATTGTTTGTGCACTAGCACTCTGTTATGTTTGTTTTCATGTTGGAAAATAAAACCTTTGTTATATTTGTACCACACACACACACACACACACACACACACACACACACACACACACACACACACACACACACACACACACACACACACACACCATCATTTATCATGATTTACCATGGCTGATACCAATACCAATATGAGAAAATGACTATTTTAAACAGCGGGGGGCAGTAAAATACCACTTATTGGCTTAACATGCCATTAATTCATATCATTTTCACCTTTTTAACTGTTATAGAGGCAAATTTTGTCCGATCTGTCTGAAAATTTTCATGCATGTTCAGAGTGATATTTCACATGTTCTGACTTGTTTTTAAGAAGGTTTGAACATTCATTAAAGAGATATAGGCTTTCGGGGACACTTGGTAAAGGCCACATTTTGAAGTGAACCTATTATAGCTATCCAAATGAAGTAGTTCAACTTTTTCTGACAACTATTGTTCTAGTGAATCCAGAGAATGGTTATGCACTAGTTTTTAACATTATGATATGAAAATTATATGATCAGACATGGAAAAGACCATTTACAGCCAATACAGGCAGTTTACCATAGGAAATATATGGTTTTAAAGCCTTTTACCAGTTATAGCGCCAACTATTGTCCGATCTCCATAAAATTTTGCATGCTTGTTTATGATGTTATGACACATATGCTCACCAATTTTTGTGAAGTTCTGAGTTTTCATTTAGGATTTATAGGCTTTTTAGTGTATTTTGCCACGCCCATTTTATAAATGACCCTTTTAAAGCCATCCAAATGCAAAAGTTCAACTTTTTTTCGATAATTATTGATCTAGAGAGTCCAGAGAATTGTCCTAGACTGGTCTGGTTCCGATCGGGCGAAAAACCAGGGACTAGTTCGCAAAAGTAGGTTTTTAACATATTCATGAATATTTAATGAAAGGTTTGATTGACAGCAATGGTTCTAGAGGCAAAGTTGTTCAGCATGAGCAGATCTATCAAATGATATGCATTTTGTGATAATATGTGTAACACCACGTGATTACAGAGCCATAAAACTCGTTAGCGCCAACTAGTGGCCGATTTCTTTCAAAATTCTTACAGACTTCTAGGGCCATGAGTCGAACATGCCCACCGAGTTTCCTTCTGATCGGCCTCCGTTAACCTTGTCTAATAGGTGCTCAACTTCATTGGCCAATGGCGGCCATGTTTTTTGAGATACGCCAATGTCCTCATAGACATACATGGCACCTTGGACCAAGACACTGCATACCAATTTTCAAGTCAATCGGACTAACGGTCAGGTGGTTATAGCCTGTTTTATGTTTTTTTCATGTTATAGCGCCACCATTTGGCCAATCGCCGCGATTTTTTTACCGTGACCTCAGATTGACCTCTTACATATGTGTACCAAGTTTGGTGAAAATACCTCATTTACTTCTGGAGTTATAACCATTTTAGTAAAATAGGCTCCTCCCACAACGTCCATTTTGGCGACCCTTAGCGTCCGTGAATCGAAATTTCAACTTTTTTTCAATAATTATTAATCTTCAGACTCTAGAGAACATTTCTGCACTGGTTTGGTTCCGATCGGGCAAAAAACCACGGACTAGTTCGCAAAAGTAGGTTTTTGACAAAATTCAAAATGGCGGAAAATCTATCATGACGGAAATGAAATCGGAGATATACGTTTTGTTCGTCAGGCGTCCAGCTTTCCAATGATATAAGACACTTGAGTCTACGACATACGGTCTAGGAGTTATGAGCAGTTTTGCGCTTTTGGTCGCTATAGCGCCACCTATGGGCCAATCGTGGTCATAATCTCTGAACCTCTCCTCGATTTTTGTACTACCATCTGGCAAAGTTTCAATGCTCTAGCCCCTACGGTTTGGGCTGCACGATGCGTTTTACGGCAGAAGAATAATAATAATAATAATAATTAAAGCTGCAAGCAGCATTTATCGGGGTTCAAGCAGTTAAGGCCTTTAAGGCCTTTAAGCACACAAGCATCAAAAGACATTACGTTTTATTTAGCAAGCATTTAACAACTGCCATCATAGATTAAAAAAAGTCAATTTACAGCCAATACAGGCAGTTTACCATAGGAATATGCTCTCTTACATTATAGCAGGATTTTTCGGGTTTTCCTATGTGCAACTGCAAAGTTGTCGATTAGATCAGGATTGTGCGCACGGGCATTCTCAATTGACCCTTCGCAGGGAGTTTGATTGACAGGCGATCTGACAAATCATAATCCGCCATTTTGTCCCACAAAGCAGTCAGGAGAGTTAGTAGATTAACTTTGGAGAATTTAAATTTGAAAAACAAAGTGTACTGACGTCTTAGCACTTTAAAACAACATTCCTTTTATGTTCATTCATGTTTATTTTAATCCTATAAATTAACTAGAAGGAAGAGATGATCGGATCACGAGCAGCTTTAACTGAGCCTTGAGTCTACAGCGATCTGTCAGACACATTAAAGAGTCACAAAACGGTATTTATTGTTTAAATGTCTCTAAAAAATGACTACATTTGAAAGGTGAGACTTTTGGCACTTTTCCATTACCAGTACCAGCTCAACTCAACTTGACTCGACTTGACTCGGCTCGCTTTTTGCTCCGTTTTCCATTGCAGATAGTACCTCCACAATAGTACCTGGTCGTCATAGCGACGTCGCAGGAAATTGCCGTGACTTAATCTTCTACGCGAGATGTTTTTTATTCAGGATACTCCGTCTGGCGCGTGCAATGATGACGCAGTGAATAGTGACGATTCTCTCTGACCAATCAGCAGTCTGCCGTGTTTTCACGTCACATTTTAGTATCGCCTCAGCTTGCCCCAGCTCGCTTAGAACCTCGCCGGAGGTGGTACGAAAAAAAGTACCTGGAAGCAGGTACAGGTATAACTTTTACACAGTGGAAAACCAAACAAAGCCGAGTCGAGCCGAGCTGAGCCGAGCCGAGGCGAGCTGGTACTGTGTAGTGGAAAAGCGCCATTTGTTTCATATGAAAAGTACTTGTCTGTCAGCGCACAGTCTCCTCTCTGATTCGCAATGTATTTTTCACTGCGTGAGAACTTGGTGTGGTGTGAAAGTGGCGTCGCTTGTCAGACATTAGGCTTGTTTGAGATGAGCAAAATCTGCGCAGAATCGATCACCGGTGATCAGCGCGAGATGCATGCCGGTTAGAAATGTGTCCGAGTGCGGTCCGCCTTGCTCTGATGTCATGCTGACGTATGTCAAAAATCTCTCGCGAGCGCAAGGCACACCTGTCGGATTCTGCAGTCGAGCGCAGTTGCTCTCCACTGACTGCGCTGATCAAAAGCATGATGGGAAACGACTTGCTGACGACACAGCTTAATGTTCATTGGTTTAACAACCGTGATGTATTGTTCTCTTTTAAAATGTTTGATTTTAAAACTCTGATATCATGTTTTATGTGTATACGTTATGTGTGAATATTCCCAAACTATCTAACAGTGCGATCACTATGGTTTAAATGCAATGTAATTTTTTCTATATAAAAAAAAAAAAAACACATGTCTGTATTAAAGAAAAAAAGACTGATAAACATGTATTTGGAATAGAATTAAATAAGTAGGCTACTTTAGGTGTCTTGTTCATTATATTTATTTTCATATAAAAGCAACAGAACTTAAATTCCATCCAGTTTATTAGCAACACTGTGCACGAGCGTGAATCCGGTGAATCCCGCGATATCCGCCTTTGATCTCGCAGGTGTCAGATCCACTGCGAGAAGAGAGAACTGTCCGGCTTGCCTGCGCTTTTTTCACTCCTCCTCTCACTGCAGCCGCCTACTCTCGCGTGCATTTCAGGCGAGGCAAGGCGCATCTCAAACAAGCCTATAGCAACAGTAACTAAAGTGGGCGGGTCTTTGCGAATGGTCATTGACAGTATGGACGGGTATTCGCCAGTCCCAATTCAAAACAAATTTCATGACAATCCATCATTGTTTGTTTCAAACATGTGAGAGCATCAAAATGATCCATGGGTGAAATTGATTGGATTTAATTAATTTTTTTGTCAGTTCCTATCATAATTTTAAAATTTTGGCGTTATTGTTTAGCTATTTACCTATGTTTTCAAATTTCCTTTGTTTTTTTGTTGTTGTCTCGATCAGACTAACGGCTTTGAAGATAACCACAATTTTTTAAAGCTCTAAATGACACTTACAAAAACTATAAGGCGAAACCTGGCATGTTTGGTATTGTTGGACTCGGCAAGGATTCTTAGGAGGTCCCTCCTGTGAAAAAAACACGGGCTTGAAACTTCTAAGGCTCCTTCAAGGCATTGTGCCAGTGACGTGTACTGAGTTTTTTGAGATGCACCAATGTTCTCATAGACTATCATGGCACCCTGGACAAAGACACTGCATGCCAATTTTCAGTAGACTAACGGTTGGGTGCGCTTATTGCTATTTTCATGATTTTTTTCACTGTTATAGCACCACAAAGAGGCCAATTGTCACGATTTTTTTCATGTCAACTCAGATTGAGCTTATGAACATGTGTCCCAAATTTAGCGAAAATATCTCTTTCCGTTCACAAGTTATAACCATTTTATAGCACCACCAAGTGGCCAATTGTCATGATTTTTTTTTCACGTGACCTCAGAATGAGCTCATGAACATGTGTCCCAAGTTTTGCGAAAATATCTCTTTCCGTTCACAAGTTATAACCGTTTTATAGTGCCACCTAGTGGCCAATTGTTGCGATTTTTTTCATGTAATCTCAGATTGAGCTCAGGAAGATGTATCCCAAGTTTAGCAAAAAAATTTCTTTCCGTTCACAATTTATAACCGTTTTGTAAAAGTGGCCCTGGTACCATCAAAGATTTTGGTTCCCCTTATCGACCGTTAATTGAAATTTCAATTTTTTTGGATGATTATTGATTGTCAGACTCCAGAGAATATTCTTGCAGTGATTTGGTTCCGATCGGGCCAAAAACCTAGGAGAAGTTAGCAAAAATATTTTTTTCAAAAAAATGCAATTTACTCGAAATTGGCGCCTGAAGGGCGAGCAAATCGGAGATAGCCATGCACGATGCGTTTTACGAATCCTTCCAATTACAATAGGGTTTCAGCATTTCATGCTTGAACCCCTAATAAGAATGAAGGCTTTTTGCCAGTTATAGCGCCACCTGTGGTCCGATCTCCATGAAACTCTGCATGCTTCCTCAGCATGTTCTGACACATATGCTCATCAATTTTGGTGAAGTTCTGAGTTTTCATTTGGGATTTATAGGCTTTTTAGTGTATTTTGCCACGCCCCTCTTCTAAATGACCCTGTTACAGCCACCCAAATGCAAAAGTTCAACTTTTTTTCGATAATTATTGATCTAGAGAGTCCATAGAATTGTCCTAGACTGGTTTGGTTCCGATCGGGCGAAAAACCAGGGACTAGTTCGCAAAAGTAGGTTTTGGACAAAATTCGACATAGAAGAAAATTTTCCCTGCCGGCGAGCAAATCGGAGATAGCCATTTTGTCCGCCCTGAGCCAAGGATTCCAACGATATAAGACACTTGATCCTGGGACAAACGGTCTAAGAGTCATGGGCGATTTTGTACTTTTGGTCGCTGTAGCGCCACCTATGGGCCAATCGGGGTCATACTCTGATAGGTTGTCCCCAAATTGAGGCCTACCATCTGGCCAGGTTTCAAGTCTCTAGGCCTTACGGTTTGTCCTGCACGATGCGTTTTACAAATCCTTACAATTACAATAGGGTTTCAGCATTTCATGCTTGAACCCCTAATAATAAAAATCAGTACAATTACAATAGGGTTTCAGCACTTCGTGCTTGAACCCCTAATAAAAATCAGTACAATTACAATAGGGTTTCAGCACTTCGTGCTTGAACCCCTAATAATAAAAATCAGTACAATTACAATAGGGTTTCAGCACTTCGTGCTTGAACCCCTAATAATAAAAATCAGTACAATTACAATAGGGTTTCAGCACTTCGTGCTTGAACCCCTAATAATAATTAAAGCTGCAAGCAGCATTTATCGGGGTTCAAGCAGTTAAGGCGTTTAAGGTTTTTAAGCACAAAAGCATCAAAAGTTATTAAGATTTATTTAGCAAGCATGTAACCACTGACATAATAGATGGAAAAGACCATTTACAGCCAATACAGGCAATTTGCCATGGGATATATATGGTTTTAAAGCTTTTTAACAGTTATAGCGCCACCTATGGTCCGATCTCCATAAAATTGTTTACTGTGACCTCAAATTGAACCCATACACATGTGTACTGAGTTTGGTGAAGATATCTCATTTACTTCTTGAGTTATAGCCATTTGAGTAAAATAGGCTCCTCCCACAACGATTTGCCACATTCTAGAATTATTTAATATGATTCTAGCATGATTTACTATCATATACCATGTTCCAGAATGATTTATTAGGATTCTAGCATGATTTACCTTGATACACCTCATTTCAGTATTATTTACTATGATTTACAATGTTTCTAGCATGATTAACCACATTACTAGCAATTATGTCAAGTGTCAGTGCAAATGAGGTGATGAACACTGACAAAATATTATTGTGTTATAATAGTTAGTTATATACGTGATTTTTAGTGTGTGTCCAAGTATGAATGCAAAAGCACATGTAAAATATTTCATTATTAAGTAGAATGGCCAGCAGAGGGCACTAGAAGACCACTTATTGGCTCACTTTCACTTTAAACCAGTTTTCTGCACTAAAGCAAACCAGTTTTTCCATGTTAACTCAATGCATGCTTACACACACACACACACACACACACACACACACACACACACACACACACACACACACACACACACACAGCATAGTTAACCATGATTTACCTTGATTTACCACATTACTAGCAATTATTTGAAGTGTCAGTGCAAATAAAGTGATTAACACTGACAAAATATGATTGTGTTATAATAGTTATTGCTATATAAGTGATTTTTTAGTGTGTATTCAAGTATAAATGCAAGCACATGTGGAAATATTTAATTAATAAGTAGAATGGCCAGCAGAGGGCAGTAGAAGACCACTGATTGGCTCACTTTCACTTTAAAGTAACAACATGTAACTTTTCAACCTTCATAATATATTTCCAAGACCCTTGTGATAGTACATCGACTTACAATAGGTTGAATGAGACGTCTGCCAGAGCCTGACGGGGTCTGTATCGCTTTTACTGGCACTATGTAACTTCGGGGTGCGGGTAGTAACCAGCCCTCAAAAAGAACTACAAAATTCGACTGCTTTACGGCATACGTCACTTCGCCCACCACTTCCTCAAATGTGGCCAACCAGCGCGTTTGTTTTCGTGCGTCTGTTTTCGTCATGGCTGAAGCAGCAGCGAAACGTAAGAATTCCAAGGTTTTGTCGGAGTAGAGTCGGAAGAGGAAAAGGGAGAGTGATAAACTGAAAGGCAGGACGAGGATCAATATTGGTCGAGCGTTTGCTCGCTGGCGTTAGCTTATGGAGGAGGAGAGTTACCAGACCGATGCTGACTTGGCCGTCATGCTGTTGAACTAGTAAGTAACTGTAAATTGCTTGCATACTATCTTTAGTTTTTCTAATCTGTTGTCTGCCTGGCTACGTTATGGAAACTATCTGATCCTCCATTTATTTATCTTCATGAATCAGCTAGTAGATGAGCGAATTATCAATCTGGTAGCTAGTAAACACTAACATGGTAGTTTTAGATGGTTAGGATGCTGTCGCTATCATTCTCGTTCAGATTTGAGCATTGCAATCGACATGCAAATCGCAAATGTTTGAGTTAAAATGTTTAGTCTACTAAACATGTATAAATTATGAAAGGGGGAAGATTAATAATATTATCATTGCCCATATGAAAAAAAACCTGCATGCTTCATATACAGTAACCG